>WHYT01012852.1:91765-199585 GCA_009806455.1 Tetrax tetrax
ACGCGGCGGCTCCGCTCCGCGCTGGCGGGGCCACGACTGCTTTCTTGCTGCGCCCGCCAGGGGGCGACGTTGGCATGGGGGCGCGGGGAGCCCGGGCAGCCCGGACCCGGCCACGCTCCCGCCGCCGCCGCCGGCTCTCGCCGGGTCCTCTCCCCGCCCCGGCCCGGCGGTGCTCGGGCACCCTGGCCCGGGGATGCGGAGCTGGGGGGAGGAATGGCCCCGTGCTGGAGGGGGGCGGCTGGAAGCTGCGGCTCTGTGAGGCTGGGTCGCCCCGGCTCCCGGGTGGAGCTCAGGCCGCCCCGACACGGGCGGCCGCCTGGAGAGTAGGTGTGTGGCGGGCAGGGCTCTTCCGAGGGCTGGTGCCTGCTGATGCCGGCTTCAGGGACTTTCTGGGAACCGGGAGAGTCTGCTCAGGGCCTGCCCTCTCCTGGCAGCCCGTCCCTAAGCGCCCCATGCTGCCTGGTGCTGGAGAGGAGGTCCAGGACCCGGCGGGTCTGTCTTGAGAGCCGCGTGGGTTTGGCGGCTTGATTTGGGCTTGTAACGTTCCATCTATGCTGGCCGAAGACACGAGAACGAAAGTCACTCAGTTCTGCGTTATATACCCTGTACAGGGTGATACATACCTTATGGAAGTACCCTACAGAGAGTTTAGATGCCACCAGCGACCCCAAATCAAGCAGCTTTTCCCTTTGAGAACGACGTAATTCCTACTAGCAATGCCTACTTTCTCCAATGCAACTTTGATGCCATGTTTTCTGCCAAAATAGATAGGATGGAAGCTTCCCCGCATATTAAACAATTTGGGTTAAAATGCCACAAGAGAGTCTTAAAAGGTTTCTGCTTTCCTAAGGAAGGATGGATGGATAGGATGGAAGAAAAACAAGAAGTGAAGAGTGGAAATAAAAGAACCTCTACATGATCTAAGGAAGTTGTCTCTAGTGAGAAATCACATTGTTTTGCACAAATTTTTCTTTTAATATGGAGTGTTGCTTGTTTAAAAATCCCTTCACTAAGTCTCTGTTCCTGTCTCTCCTGCTTTAGAATCACAGAATGGTTTGGGTTGGAAGGGACCTTTAAAGGTCATGTAGTCCAACCCCCCCGCAAGAAGCAGGGACATCTCCAACCAGATCAGGTTGCTCAGAGCTCCATCCAACCTGGCCTTGAATGTTTCCAGGGATGGGGCATCAACCACCTCTCTGGGCAACCTGTTCCAGTGCTTCACTACCCTTATTATAAAAAACTTTTCCTTATGTCAAGCCTGAATCTGCCTCCCTCTATTTTAAAACTGTTACCCCTCATCCTATCCCAACAGGCTCTGGCGTAAATTTTGTCCCTATCTTTCTTATAAGCCCCCTTTAAGTACTGAAAGGCTGCAATAAGGTCTCCCCAGAGCCTTCATTGTGTAGTAATACCCTCCTCAAATTTTGAACAGCAAAGGAATGAGATTCCGAAGCATTTTTTATTTCCCTCAGTGCTGAAGAGAATTTCTGTCTCAGACTTTCTGTAGAGTTTCTGACATCTCTTACTTTTGTTTGGGGGTTAGAAGAGATGGAAGGCTGCTGTGCGTCCGTACAACGTCAGCCATAACAGGGCCATAATCTTCAGTTGGGCCATCATTGTGACGGTCAGATAAATAAAAACTGAAGGATGTAGTATTTATTTAGACATGTGGATGACTGAATAAAACAATTTGCTGTCTAACTCCATTCTGGCCTGTGTCCCAGGCAGTGACTCTGCATCTCGCCTCTCCTCCCCTAACGTACTGCAGCTACAGGTAGGACAATCTTCCAGGAGCAGGAGGTGACTGTATCCATCACAGACACGTGGGGAGCCCTCTGTCCAGGGTGCCTGACACTGAAAATACAGACTGGAAAAATAAAAGCAATATTATGCAAATGCTGAGCATGGCAGGAAGGATTTAAACTGAGACAATGGGCTCTCAATGAAAGGCACAAACAGCAGTCACTCACAGCTGAATGAGTACAAGTTGATCAGAAGCTGGGTGGAGTGACAGCCCAGAAGGCTTCACATTAAGTCAATTAAATTTAATTATTCTTTATATTTTAAAAATAATTAAACTAATTTCATGTGATTGTGAAAGGAGCTGAAGTAACTGCCAAAAATTGTTCCTGTGACAGGCTACAGAGGCAGGATTAGTCAGTAATTATGGCACCAGGCTGATGCTCAAGAGAGGTGGATTAAGAGTTTTGTGTCTTATCTGCCCACCTCTGAATGCCAATGACAGGACTCTTCATTCCCACAAAGTGGTGTTGGGAACAAGTACTTGGCTTGCATGGTAGGGAGGTATCACCGTAACTGGACCATCTCTTACTGTATCCCAGCAATGCTCCTCAGACCTGGTCTGTGATTTCCTGAGTGTATTTGTAGGTAGATGATGCAGAGCGTGTTGAGTTGCTTCCTTTCAGATGGTCATGTATGTCTTGCCATGAAAAGAAACATGCTTCTCAGACAGGATTTCAGGCATGTGTGCATGCATTTGCTCAGTCTGCCCCACTTCTCTCGCAGCAGAACTGCGGATGCAAGAGGAAAGACAGTGTGATGCCATCTTGTTGTGGCCTTACCATGCTTTCCCTCGCTTCGGTTCTGGATCAGATATAACTGGTCATATTGAGCCGTGCTGTCTTGGGCAGGAAAAATCCAGCAACGAATTATTGGCTGATTGTTATCTGCACGCTTTTCTTCTTTTCTTTCTTTAATGTATTCTTCTTCCTTCTCCTTCCGCAGTCCTTTCTTGGCATTCAGGTTGCTGCTTCTTTCCTAGGAAGTCATTGGATATGTCACCAGGTACATCTGCAGAGCTGGAAGAAGCTGCTGGAGTGGCTGTCAGCAGCGTGCTCTGTAACCCCCTCCCTCCTGTCTGCAGGGCTGGCTGCTCAAATGCTAATGCACTGCATGTGGAATTCATCTGCCTTTAGCTTTTGACATTGTAAGTTAATCATCTGAGTGCAAGCTCGTCACCTAAGGCTCTCTGTATAGTTAATGGGGAAAAAGAGACACCTCCAGAAGGCAACTCATCTCATCCATCTTTGGCATGTGTGTGAAGATGAAATGAGTTGCCTTTTGGAGGTGCCCATTTCTCTCCACTGAATCTGGAGGGAGCCCAGGGTGACTCGCTTAGAGATGATTAACGTTTAGATATGCACAGTGAGGTGAAGTGAATCTCACTTCTTTTGAGTAATTCTGGTAGTCGTGACCGAGAAGAGATTGAGAACCTTGTGAGACTTTTTTCTGCATATCCTGTAAAATCCTAGCTAGGGGCAAATCTGAACTACTTTGGAGGTTTCTGGCAAATTAAAGCAGTGCTGATCAGTCATAGCAGGATGATGCTGATGTAGGAAGGGGAAAAGAAACATTATTCAGACAGGTTCCAGAGGTGCCATTTTGCTACAGGCTACTCCCACCCACCTACCCATCTCTACACTACAGCTGGATGCTCAGAAATGGGTCACTCCAGATCCGCTCTTGCCTGCGCTAAAACAGGTTCTTCTTCAGCAGCAGGGTGATTCAAAGCTCATTTTGAAGGCTCTTGCTGCTCCCTGTGAAGGACCTTGTGCTGGCTATGATGAGATGCTGTACAAGGCACTCACCAGATTTGCTATAGTCCTTCTTTCAACGCTGCCTCTTTCCTGAGCTCTGAGCACGGCCACATTACCTTCAGAAGGAAATAATCCTTTTTTGCCTCCTATGAATAAGTGATCTATTGTGCTGTCAGTGCCCAGGAATCTACTGATCTGCAATTACTCCTTATAAGCAAATTAACAAAAAAACATCCCCATTTTATTTGGATTAACCTCTGCAGTTAAGAGTTGACAGATGATACCAAAAATACCAGTGTAAATACTGTGTATTTTTATGTTTGAGCTTCTCAGAGATACTCTCAGGCTTATGTTTTCCATGTGTGGTCCCTGGTCATAAGTAGTTCCAGGAGCCTGACATATAAACAGATGCTACTTCTGCAGGGAAAAGCAAAGCTGCCCTTTTTAAAAATGCTGTCCTAATAAAAGCTGCTGAAATTCAAAACTTGGCAGGATTATATTCCTCAGCAATTGGTCATTAGTTTGCGGTTGCTCTGCAATCCTTGCTTGTCTGCATGTCAGCACTGCAACCTCAGATGCCTTGGAGCTGTCGTGCGCTGGCTGGTGCCATTGGCACTGTCTTGCTTCCAGCGGAGCGACCGTGGTGTCAGCTCAGCAGCAAAGGTCTGGGCCGGGAGCATTGCCCAGAGGGCACAGCCCTAACACGCCAGCGTCTCGCAGACAAGCGTTAATGCGTATGGCACGGTACGGGCACAGCGCCTTCTGGCTCTGCTACGCTGGGGCAAAGGCTGTTTGTGACTTGTTTATTTGTACAGTGGTCAAAATAATTATGTATTAGTTTATGCGTGTGCCCTACTCTGATTGTTTTCTTTCTGTCTCTATCAGTGGCACTGGTAAATGCTCAGCAAATGTCACCCTTACTCCATCAGTCTCTCTTGGTTATTTTGAGGGCTCATTTATCTTGTAGCAGCCTCCTCCCTAACCTCAGCAGCTCATTCTTGTGCAGGCAGTTCATTTACTGCTCATGGTTTGTATGGGATCTGCTTTAGTTAACGCTTTAGCAAAGTTTTAATATATCCCGATCAATGCTCCACATTTGTCGCAGTTTTTTTCACTTGGTCGCAGCCAGCCCAGTTGTATTGTGCTCTACAGCATACAAGCTTTGACTCCCCCAGATCGTGCCGACTGAGATGTGGTTTCTACAAGGTGTCTCTCCCATCCCACCTTGCCCCAGTGAAACTGGTGCTGCAGCACCTCCTTGCCAGGCATTGGGCAGTACCTGAGGACCCCTGAAATACATGTTTTTCTGGCATATGCATTTGGAAAAAAAGATGTAAAAAGTGCGTAAATACAGTTAAGGGCTTCAAAAATCCACAAAAGTGCCCTTGTAGTTTGGATTTTCAACAACATACTTATTATTGCTGCAGGGGTTTTTGTGGACCCTTTTCTGGACTCGGTAAAAGCCCCTAGTGTCGATTAACCTGCGATCAAACACGAAACACAGAGTACTCTTGACAGAGGACTGCATACTTCTTATTTGGATGGCGCTTAAAATTAATTCTTGAATTGTTTTAATTATAGTATTATGACATTATATTTTAAAATTTTGCTACAAATAACCAGTAGATAAGAGCACAACCTGAAACTTAGCTCACATTTTTGTGGCAATAAAGTGAATTGAACAGGATGTCTCTTATGAACTCTTTGCCATAGGATGACTATCCGTTGCCAGAATATTCCTCTTAAACTGAAAGTAGTCAATATTTAAACTCCAGCTCTGTTAAAAATTCATTCAAATTTCATACCAAATTTATTCCATAACTTTGTATGTATGGGGAGATTCTAGTCCAGCAGTCAGTATATCTGAGCACACTCAGTATTTCTTTGCTGAAACAGGAGTGTGCTGAAGTAGGCAATTTAGCCCATATCGCACAGTGACTGGATAATTTTTTTTCTGCTTTTATTTTTCTGTAATTTAGTGCTATTCTGACAAACCACAATGAAAGGCTTCTAAATTGCCTTCACATTGCTATATAACGAATAGCCAAAACAGTATCTTAAAACCTCGAAAGTCTGTATCTCCTCAGCTTAATAAAAAGCATTTGCGGAGACATCGAGCAAATAATTGTGTTCTGTTATGATTCAAAATGTGAATGCACAAAAATTACACAGAAAAGAAAAAATGTGATTGAAGTGGTGAAAAACAAAATCAGTTCCACACTGAGCACCCAAAGCAACATGTGTCTAAAGCTGTTTGTAGGCAATAGCTATAGCTGATAAAATCCTCCAGAATAAAGGCATTTCATAACTCTTTTTTTTTTTTTCCAAGGAGCTGCCCCAAACTTTGACTCATTTTGTCTGCATCCCACAGCAGTTCTTTAATTATATCTATCCCACCTACTGGATAGGTGTGCCTGTGGTGACAGTAAATTCTGCTGCACAGAGTGCTCTGCTATTGCTGCTGTAACTTCAGCTGTTAGCTGGGGATGCTGTGTGGTTCTCAGCCTGGAGAGATGGGGTGGATCACTGATCTGGGATGTTGTTTGAAAACACTGCCATTGCCAACGCCAGTCGGTTAAGTGGTGTGGGTGACAAATAGAGGTGGGGACAACGATCTCTTAATAGGGATGTATCCCAGTATGGGTTTAAAAGATGAAATGAAGGTGACACTAAATGGCTAGAATTTGCTTTCAGTCTGACGTTCAATATAGTCACCTCTACAGGATTAATTTTAAGTCTTTTCGGACACTTTTGTAGCATGATTTTTAGTTGCACCCAAAGCCTACTGAAATTGATAGGAAAACTTGCCCAGTCTAATGGGTGGTTGATCACATCCTTGGACCAAATTGTGCAGAGCGCATCTCCACTCAGACATCCTCTGTTCTATTCCTACACTTTCTTCAGCAAATGCTTAAATAACACTTAATGTTACCTAGTACATACTAAAGGTGCCAATGCCCAGTAAGGGGTTCACAAAATAGCAGGTTTTTATCAACCAACAGTCGAAAATGCATTAGGTTCTAAAAATACAGAAAAAATTATGGGCCAAGGAGATATCCAGAGTTTTTGAGAGCATGTTTTAGGAGAATGGCTGCAAGCAATTAAGCAATTAAACCCTTCATATGCTTACAGCTATGGTTGGTCAGATAGGTAATCTCACCACCACTGGATAAGGCAAGAAGCCACTTATGTGCTGTGAGCCTGCTGTTCCTCTTGATGGCACTGCCGCAACCAGCGGAGCTGCCACTCTCTCTCTGTAAACCTTCTGACGTGACAGAGCCCAGCTTAGATACACTGCTGTCAGGAACGCTGCTGTTTATGGGTCATGTGCTTCTCAAGTGTGCACGGCACATTGGCTTTGCACCATATTTGTTGATGGTGGTTGCCCGATTATCTGCATGGGCTACCAGGTGCATCTCAGCTGCTCAGTCAAATCACTGACGAGTTGACAGCTTTGCTTCCTTCTCATGGCCCTCATTTAATCACTCTGTTTTACTCAGCGCTATGGCTTGGGAAAAAACAGAGTGTATACGCAGGGCAATGTTAGCCCTGATGCTTTTCTTGTATACACAGAGAAAGAGCAAATGGGCAATGGGTCCTCCCGACTTGGGAAGGGAGCCATGTCCTGGAGCTACTGAAGCATCTGAAGAGGGTTCCCTCTGGAATCCAAGATTACTCTGAAACAACTTTATGTGCCACTCAACATGCCATTTATATGCCAAATGCTTTTATATGCCGTTACTAGGTCATTGTCCGCTTGTATGTGTGCGTGCGCTTGCGAGTATTCAGTACAATGCGCAGGTGAGTGATACAACCCGGGCATCCTTGTGACAAGAGACGCTATGGGATCACAGAGGGAGAAGCAGTTTTGTTTCCTTTTTAACACTAACACAGGCTCAAATCAAATGAGATTGAGGATGTTTCTGCCTGTAATTCTGGAGATACTGCACACCCCATCACTACCAAGCAGTGTTTTCTTCATCTAGTCTGTATTCCTTCAGGCTCAACTCATTTGGCCTGTGATTATTTAGAGGAAGCAGGTGGAGAGTTCCCAGTGAGAGGATTAATATAGATGGAAATGAACTTGTTTGTGCAATCAAGCTAAACTCTTTTGAGAGAATTCAAGCACATTTGTTGCATGAGAAATGTCAGTTACTAGGATCTTTCACCTGACTCTCCACATTTCTTGCACCTTCTGCATCATTTAGCTGTTCCCTTCCCAACATCTCCCCCTATCCCCAGTGGAAATCAGTAATGACAGAATATTATTGGTCTCTCTGACAGTGTAGCTAACAGTATTTGAAACTTACTATACAGTGTCTGCTACTTTTTTATTTCCTACATTATTGGATCTGTTTATCCCAATCTTCTGAAATCTTCTGCTGGTCTGCTCCTTCTAGAGCCTCCAGCATCCTTTCATTTCATTTTAATTCACACACTTCTGGTGGATAAAAATAGCAGAGGTTCTGCCTACTGAGAGAAAGGCTGTCAGTAAAGAAAGATTTGTTTGGTGCCTTTTTCACTAAAATGTTGCCCCATACATCCTTTGGGAAAAGCACCTCTCAGACAAAGGTGAGCCATGGACAAGAACCACGGTGCTATTTAAAACCATAAATGTCTTTATCTTATCCCTGCGAAGGCTGAGCGGAGGACTGACTCAGGTTGCTCTGGTCCTGCAGCACATTTCTGTAATGGATCCAGATGCACAGTAGGACAACCTGACATTTCATTATTTTTGATAGTGCTATTGCTGGAAGGAGCTGCTGATGTGAGTGCACATTCCAGCAGCAGGCGGAGGTATTAATGTGGAATCACGGCAGCAAGTGTTGAAAGATATGTGGCTGAGAGGAAAGGCAGTGCCACTGGCAGGATACAGTACACAGAGTAAGATTCAATTACACAATATTTATAGGCCCATTCTTTCTGTTTCAGTGGTGTGCCGCTGTAAAGAAGGAAGAATAAGCCTCTTCCTCTAGCAATGCCTCTATGGGGCACCCAGTAGCTTATGAACAGCAGCATCTTCTTGACCATGAAGAGAAAGGACTGCCCCGTGTGTTTGGTTTTGTACCACAGCCCGAAGTTGCTCCTGATGTGCATACTGCTGTTGGCAGCTTTTGGAAGAGAAGGGCATGTGTCATTCATTTTTTGGAATGGCAGTGTTTTTCTGGAATTACATGATCTCTCTTCTCCTTCCCACATGAAGATTTGCTGCCCTGCCCTGTCAGGAAGGCTGATTCCTCCTCTGGAGCAGAACCGCTCTGCCCCTCTCCTGAGGCTGCAGGGAGCCACAGGGCTCCAGCTCAGTCCTGGTCTGAGGATGGGCTGAGTGAACATCACAGGGGACACGGAAATCACTGGACATGACAGATACCAGTGCAGGGACCTGACAAAAGTCACAGATGGAGCCCCAAGGGATGGCCAGGTTTTGCAGGTGGTTGAGATGGAGTTCTGTGAGAAGTGGTCAAAATTCATAGAGAAGTGGAGGGGAGCACTGGGAACATTTTGGGAGCACAGTCTTGCAAGACCCACAGCACCTCGGTCACCACATCAGTGACTGCATGTAAAGCTGAGCTTGCCTACATTAACTGTGTCAGAAATACCAGATTTGGGTATGGATGTTGCAAAACTGGGACGGATGGGGAGGAGGTAATTTGGGCAGAGTTGTCCATCTGGGAGGAGATGGAAGTCCTTCCCAGTCCTGGAAAACAGAACTCATACAGACATGACCCAGTGAGGAAGAGAGGTGCCTGGGGGAGAGCCAGGAAGCCTCTAGCAATAGCAGCTTGCGATGACTTTATGAACAGCATATGTGCATCCCATTGCCGGATATCACAAGTCAGGGAGAAAATACTGAGCCTTGGTAAGGATTTTATTCTAGCCAGGCACAAAGAAGGGAATTTGCAGATCCTAGAAGCAGCACTGTAGAGCTAGCCCTTGCTAAAGCTTCCTTCACTCCTTTCCTCCAAGGCTCCCATGTTGTGTTCCCTCTGGCTGCCTGCATTGCTTACCCATGCGTAATGTGGGAGCTGATGTGGAGAAAAGGTGTCCTGATCATCACTGTCATAGCTCAGCTGAGCTTTCAGGGACCCACAGGAGAGTGGGGAGCCCCAGAAAGCTTGGGAGTAGGTCCCCCCTTCAGAAAAGTGTGTAACTGTATCTCAAACCTTCCTCATTCTCTGGTGAACTACAAAATTGTCTTTACCTATGAAGGGGCCTAAGCAGGTCAATTTTTGCTATAGGGAGCAAGTTTGCAGTAGTCACTAACTGTAATAGGGAAAATTTAGCAAGAGAAATCATCTCCCCTCATCTCTGAAATATATTTAAAATACTTTCAGTACTTCACATTTTCCTTTACCCTCCTCTTGGCATGCAGAGAGAGGTAATCCCTCAGCAAACTCGTAACTTGACTCGCTGAGTGCCTTTCTCATATTTAGGTGCTGGCTGAGATAGCCGAGTAGAAATGCCAAAACCTCTGGAATGGGTTATGTTACAGAAAGTTCAGTGTGCTGCTAGGAAATGAGGAATATTTAATGACATGAAAGTTCCCCTGAGACAGGATGGGATGGGTTGTAGGAACAGCCCAATCTATCTGTCACAGGTAAGCAAGTCATGAATAACAAATGAACTCTAATTTAGGAATCTAAATAGGGAGATGCCTGATTTGAGGAACCCAAGTCTAAACATTTTAGTCATCATTGTACGAATAAAGCAGGCAATTTTGTACAGTTGCCTGGGCTCATAATGGGCCCTGTCTAAATCCAGTTTCCAACAGCGAGGTTTCAGGAGAGATTTAATGATGCCACAAATAGCACTACACAAAGCATAGTAACCAGTTACTTCCTTTTAAGTTACAGCAGCTTTTTTAACTAAAAAACCCTGTTCTCTGCACATTTTCCAGATTTTTATTATAGAAACACCACTTATAGTTATCTTAGCTTTGTGTGCTAACTAAACCAAATGCATAGTCCTTGTCTCTAATATCACTTACTATTTTGGGGGGATTTGTTAGGCAGCATCCAAGCAGGTTCAGTCCTTCTGCTCCCAGTATTGTTTATGTATTTTGATTTGATGATACTTCAGTGGAAGTGTAAAAGCCCTGAAGGTGGCTCTTTCTGGTGGTACTGGCTACCTCGCTGAGCTAGATGTGCAGACTCGTACTTACTTGCTTTCCTTCTGTCCCGGCAGCACCTGCATTCACGCTGTGTGGGCATGGCTTTGGCTGGGAGGATAATCCCAGAGAATGCCTCATCGTTGCCCACAGCCACACTTTGGGGTATTTCCCATTAAAACCGACTTTGAGCTTAAAATCCTCTGAGGATACAGGCAGCTCAGCCCAGACTTCCCATGTCCTGGGTGCTGGTGTGGAGCCAGATGACTCCTGTCAGCCCAGCAGCCGCTTTCCTGGAGGATGTCCTCTGGATGCTGTCTCCTGCATGGAAAGCAGTAAGGCTGCTTGTGGTGTCAAAGCCCAGGGGTGTCAAAACCCAGGGGGAACCCACGGCAGTGGTTGGGCTACAAAAGCAGAAATTATTTCTGAAATAAAATACACCTCTCCTTATCTTCTCTGTTGCTGACAGAGGTATTACAAACCCACCTTTGTCTTCTCTCCCTGCTCCACCAGGTAGGAAGTCCACCTTAACCCTCCTTTCCAGAAAAATGGTGAGCAAATTGCTTCTTACACCCTGGCCAAAAAGTGTTTGCCACTGTGGCTGTGGTGCATCTTAAAGGCAGAGCTTAAAGTGGAGTAAGTCCTTGGGTGCGGGCAAAGCACAACTTTTCAAGGACCACCATTACAGAACCGAGGAAGAAGTGAGTGTGACTTTGCAGTTGTCTTTGGCCACTCTGACAGTAATGTGCGTGCGCTCGGCCTTCAGATCCACCCACAGATCTTTCATTGTACATGCCTCGGAAGGAGCTGTTGTCGGAGAAAGGAGACTCTCAAGGACAAACAGCAAAGGGAGGAGGATGCTCTTAGGGTGACATTTTGAGGCCAAGGAGGGGACCTGTGAAGGAGGTCTGTGGTACATACCCATCACAGTTAGCAAAACGGCAGAAATAATCCCCACACACAATAACTTCTTATTAGATACTTGCAGTTCAGCCTTCATTTTCTTACCTGAATGTGTTTTTATGATTCCCAAAATTTGTTGCTTTCGTACATCATGCAAGCAAGCACAGCTGATGAATAAGTAAGTTGCAGAGTCAACGTGGGTAGTTTTCTCTAGCATTACCGAGTTCTGGATCTCTTGAGCTTGTATGTAGGAACATGGTTAAAAATTAATTATTTTAATCAAATCCATTTCAGCTCTGTTGCTGTGGCATAAAACACTCCTCAAATAAAAAAAGAAACAAGCAAAAAAACCCACTCAGCCAAATCAGCTTTTTTTTTCTCCTTGCCTTTTCAGCAGTGATTTGCTTGGAGAGACTGGCAGAAAGTGAACCAGGAGACACTGTGTTGCAGGGCAGTTTGGTGATCACAAGATACAAGAGGAACAGTAATTCACTTAGAAATTGTATTTAATATGGATCAAAACATAGAGATCAGAGTAGAGATCATACACTGCGAGGGGAAAAAAGGAGTTTAGAAACAGGTCATCATATCCATGGCAACGTAGGAGGGATCTTTTCAACACAGAGAGGAGTTTCTTGTCTAGCTGTAATTGCCTCACGAGCAACAGGTACAGCACTTCTAGGGGACTGGTGAGCATTGGGTTAAGATGCAATTTTGGGAGGACCTTGGTCCCTCCACAGTGTGAAGTCAGTCCTCAGGAAGCAGAAAGGAAGGGGAATGTCAGGAATTGTGAGCAGCACCCAAGCCTGACAAGCCTTGGGTGCCAATTGGGGTCTCCCATTTTGTCCCCTTGCCCGCCTGAGGATGAAGTTCAGCACTGTGAAGGCAAAAGGGTGGATAGTAGGGAGAGTCCTCAGAGCAGAGCAGGCACGTTGTGTGGGACAGTGACTGGGAGAACAGCAGAACGCAGTCACTCACTGAGGAAGAGGAGTTGCCAAAGCTGGTGGACAGGGGATGTCCTCACTCAAGGGGAGCCTGAGCCGCGGATCCTCACAGTGCCCGGGACTTCACACTGCCCATGGAGAAATAACTCTGGGATTGTGTTTCTATGCTGGCAGGCCATGTACGGGTCTGTGCCACATATTTAGAGAATATCTGTTTGAGTTCAGAGTTAGGAAGATTGGAGTCTGACTCTTTATATCCCCTGAGGAAGTTCCTTTTTTTTAAATTGACCTCCAAAATTCACCCACGACCAACTCTTTTACATAGCACAGGTAATAATACAAATCTCTTTGTATTAACAGATGCACCTACCTGACTACTAACAAGTAGTTAGAGGTGTAAACAGCCTTAGTAGCATTCATAATTAGGTGCCTAGCAGGAGAGTTTGCTTTAAAAGCTGTGCCAATTAGTATTTTACAGATGCCTACATGACAGTCAGAAAAAAAAAAGATTCTTCGAATGTATGTAGAGATTAATATTTATTTGCCTGTCTACCTAGCTGTTTATTTATTTTTTTGTTCATATGTGAGCAGGATCCTCACTTGCCTTTGCCTTAATGTGATACTACAGAGGTACTGTTGATCATTTGGCAGACACAGTCATAAGCAAAGCAGACACCTCTCCTGTTAACATGCTGCTAGATCTCACCCCTCAAATAAAATAGATGAGGCACAAGACTGGAGGGATGGGAAGGAATTGTCTGTCATGAAAACTGGTTTTGCTTTCTTCTTCATGCCACTCTGCCATCCACTCTGAATTTCCCATGTGTTTTCAGCAGAATCCGTGTAGCTTCCAGGTGCTTGCTGCTGCTGCATTTTTGCTCAACTACAGTTTGCTGTTTTCTGGTGCTATCACTTTTACAGGACCTGAATAAGATTCCCATTTTCTGTATCTTCAGGACCATCTCATTCTGTTCAGAAAGCAGATCCACTTAATGGGACTTCTTGCATTTCACCCTTCATTTTACTTGCAAATCACTGTCAATTGCCAGTGCAGCCCTTTCAGCTCCATGCTGCCAACCAACTTTCCTCTACCAAGCTCAAGATGAGCTTCTTGAGATGAGGAACTTGGCCAGACTGTGACCTTCATCGTTAATATATGACGTGAATATGAGAAGCCCCAATATTTTGTCTATTAGAGCAGGAATACCAAAATTCCAGCACTGTTTTGTTCCCATTCACTCAGCTGATTGCCCAAGAGGCAATGAGTGCTGGTGTCTTATCGAACACTACATCCAACTATAGGAAGGGAGTTCAAGGTTCAGCAAAACCACTACTTGAGGATGCAGCCATCTTTCATGGTGCTCTGCTCTTGGAATGCACTTAGGTATGTGCATGACTGGTTGACATCCTTGGTAACCAGTGGTAGCTCCCTAAAACTGTGCTGACTCAGCTGCTGCCACAAGAGCACACCGGTTGAACACACCAGTGGCCAGGGCTGACAAGTCTGGGAGCAGCATGAGGCAAAAATAACTTACATACTTGAAGTCCGTAATGGAACAGTTGTCCCACAATGATCTATTCAGCACTTCCTAGGGTCACCTGTGCAGAATAGCTTAGGGAATCCAAGATATGTCCCTATCATCTCCCAGCACCTCATGCTGGAATGGGTAAGCATAGATTGGATATTCTTGGTGTCTGTAGACAATCAGTGTGGGTGAGAGAAAGCTGCTTTGCATTGGCAGTGTGTTACAGCTGTATCTGGAGTGAGAAAAATAAGTCACAGCTTCTAACAGGCTAGTAAAAGAAACTCTGAACTTTAATTTACGTGTTTGTCACTTAGTAAATAGAGATGTTTGCTATTTCTGTTTCTAAAGGACACTGATATTGCTGAGAGAGATGCAATGTTATGTGAGCTCCTGTTTCCTTCTGCTGGAAGGCTGTCCAGGAGCTACTCAATTTTCCTTTTGTAGTGACAAGGCTTAATTTTTGGAGCCATGAGGCAAGAATAGAAATGAAAAAGTCATAATGGGCTTGTCTGAGTAGACAAGTGTCTGATGTAACAGTAAATATGAGAGTTCAGAAATGTAGAATCAGCTTTGGACTATATTCAGATTTTTTATTTTTTTTTGCCTTTGGGGTTCTGTGGACATAGAAACTGTATTTAATCCCCTTTTGGCTCATCTGCAAGAAAAAAAGAAGGATCTGGATAAAACCCTAGGTGAAATCTCAGGAATTGGTTCAGATTCTGGGTTGGGCGTAGGTATCCTGTGTCAGCCTGGCAAAGTAACTTCATTGCTACCTGCAAAGAAAGGAAACAAGGACAGCAGAACAAAATGTTTTCATTTGCTCTGCGCTGTCTGATGAAATGAGACCATTTGTCAAAATTCCTAAGATTTTTTTTTCTTAATAAATACATATTTTTTAAAAAATCTCAAACAAGATGTCTTTTAAATGAAAACTCAAAAGAGCCTGTTTGCCAAGATGTGTGAAAGGAAGAAAACAGATTTTTCCTGACCAGCCTATCTTTCCTCAGCCTCTCTCTGCTATGTCTCCTTGGGCTTCAACTTCCTCAGCTCAGAAGTGTCTCTACACTGGGACAGTTACTCTGTCAGCTCTCTTCCTCTCTTTCTGCACGAAGCTGGGTGAAGACACAGCACGTGCGGTTTTGCTGCAAGGAGGCCGGTTTTCTGCTCTCCCTCTACACCTTGACAGCAAGCACTTTTGAGCAGCGGGGATGGGGATGCTCGTCATCATGCTTCCGCAAAACTGAGGTATTTAATTCATAATCGAAGCTGCATAGCCACTGCTCCTGAGCACATTGAGGTCTGGCACACTCTCCCACAGGATCTGGGATAACAGGGCTCATAAACAGTTATAGCCTCTCGTTACTGCTCATAAGAATTAAAACAGATGCCTAGATAGCATGTGCAAGTAGACAAAAAGGAGCAGATGTGACAGCACCATAGGATTTTCCATGGAAGGTCACTTGGAGAGGGATATTTCCCCAAAGGTGTGTTTGGGCGCCTGGAGGGGTATACAGAGGAGTGTGATGAAGCAGAGAGGAGCTAGGACTATGGCAGGTGGCAAATGTTGATGGACCAGGAAAATTTCTCACTTCACAGGCAGGATTTCTATGCAAATCTAGAGGTGAAACCCTAGGAGGATTGTTAGGGAAATCATCAAGGGTAACGCAGGGATGCACCAGCCCAAGCAGCTGTGAGAAGTAAGCCCCAAATACCTTAGTGAGCCATGCACTGTGGGGATGGAAGACCAGAGAGAAGTTTTTTACCTGAATCTGTCAAAAGATAGGCATCAAATGCTAACATTCTCCAGCTAGATTAAGGCAAGGCTTATTTTTCTGCTGGTGTTTGTTGTTGTTAATAACTTTGGCAGGGTCTTGGTGTCATCCTAATACAGAGAGTAGGAAAAAACATGAAAACTCAGAAAATGTTTTTCAGGGCAGGAAACTCATTGGGTTAATGCTAAAACGGTTTTGTAGTACAACACAGCTCTACAGTAGGGACATTTAATTCCTCTCAGAGCTGGGTTTAAATTTGTACTTACACTGAGAATGTATTAAATTAACTTTTTTTAAAAAAAAAAAACCAACATTTTAAGAACAGGCTGATATGTCCTGTCACGTTGTCTCTCAGCACAAATGCATACTGAGAAGTCATAATAAACAGTGGCCTATTTGTGCCGGAAATACCAATAAGGCCTTTAACTGAAGCAATGCAAATGATGCCACTCTAATTAAAATAGGTAAATGGTTATATTCAGTTTTTAATGAAAATATCCTTCCATGCATTTCCAATCTCTAGCACCATTTCATTTTGTCTATAGTGGACAAGGAATTAATTACTTCAATCGGTGTCTAAATCTCTATGAATACGCTGGTAATCAAAGACTTTTTCTGTTAGCACTCAGAGGAGCTATTCTGCTATAAATGAACTCATAGAGGTCTGCACTAACTGCAAAGTTGTTTCTACTTTGAGAATGAGATGGAATCAATGTGAGGTGGTGATGAGCACCGACCAGCTGGTCTGGGCTGTTTGTGCTGTGCAGGGGATTAACTGCAACAGCGAGACATCCTGAGTGCACGCAACTAGGCAAAGCAAAGAGGTGCTTTCAGAAGCGTGATGAGGTGGAGTGAGTACATTTTTTGGTCATTACAGCCTGGAAATGGCAGGTCACCCCAGGTCTGAACGAAGAGCAAATTCCTATTTGCTGAAGGAAAATGGGGGGAGTGAAAATCAAATGAGAGAACTACGGGAAGCCTGGGGCCAAGGCTTTCTCATTGCTTGCCTGTCTGCTGCCACTGCTGAGTTTGCGCTAGCCGCCCTGGCCCGCTTTCCTGTCAGTGGAGGGAAGGTATGGATTTCCCATGGATTTGCCACGAGATGCAAGTTCCCATCTTCACTCGGTGGTTTCTCTGATATTTTTGGATAAGCCCTATAGAAGAGTTTAAAAATGGCAGTCTTCATAGCTCTTCCTCTTACTGTGTTTAATATTCTGGTGATTTTTTTTTTTTAGAATTCCCATGCAAGCAAATGCCATCCCTCCTTCACTGCTAGTACTGATAGGAAGCAATTAATCTGCATTAATCTTGACCTTGCAATCCTCCATCCTCCCAATGCTGCAAACAGCTGTTGGTGGTACCTGCCATCACCTGTGTGGAGACCACCCTACATGATGGATACAACCTTCTCCAATG
This sequence comes from Tetrax tetrax, assembly GCA_009806455.1. Taxonomy (NCBI): domain Eukaryota; kingdom Metazoa; phylum Chordata; class Aves; order Otidiformes; family Otididae; genus Tetrax; species Tetrax tetrax. The sequence continues at coordinate 108,992 of WHYT01012852.1, forward strand.
AGGTATGTCCCAGTTGGCCTCCTGAAGCCCTCCTTCTAGTGATCATCCCCTTAAATCTGCCTGGAGCCATGACCAAGGGGACCAGCAATGTTTCGCGGGTGCTGGTCCAGCCTGTTGGAAGCTGCAGTACCTTCTGGGTAAAATAAAGCTGATTCAGGAAAAATGGGATAATTTCAAAGGCTTAGTACATAGTGGCCAAGGTTTGGCCTTCCCTGTGGCTTGCAGGCTGTTGTTCTTAATGACAGTTTTGTTTGCCTGCATTGAAAAGTCTTGGTTGCAACTCAAGGAAAGATGCTTTGTCACAAGGCCTCCCAGTAAATCACCACTGAGAAAATTGGAAGGTTTCCCTTCACAACTGATTCTAGTACTTGCTTTATTTCCTACTATATGGTCTATTTTTTCAGTGAAAGAGCTATTGTAAAGATTGATAGCTAGAAAGTATTATCTTCTGATTGTGTTTGTGCAAAGGCCAGGACCCTGATTCCTTATGGGGCCACAGGACGTTACTAGAATAACAGCTTCACAGTATGTTCAGCACAGAGACTATATAGATTTCAATAGGAAAGCAGTCACTAACAGGTGCAGAACAGCACCGATTCCTTATTTTTTATATTATATATGAGATTTACTTGCACCTCTAGATTTATTGGGACCATTACTTGAGGACTTACTCATTAAATGAATTCTCATTCTTTGCTTATGTAATTTTACCTTATTCCACTCACTAACGCAAAACTATAACATTAGAAATTCTCCGAGTTGCAGATTTGGGAGCAGGTATCACCACCACCCTCCCCTGCTCTGTTTACATCTATTCTTGACAGCACTCAGGCAGGCTAATGGACTCCATGGACTCATGTTCTTTGTGCTTGAGAGTTTCCCCTGATCTCTATCTTTTTTTCTCCACAAATGGTACTTCCACAGGAATCCAAAGTCACTGCAACAAACCCCTTTCTCATAACACTCAGGACAACAGAAAATCAGAGTAAAACAATGTGTCAGTCCAAAGCACTTCAAGTAATAGAGTCCTTTTTTTTTTTTCTTTCCTTCTCATAATATGATTTATTTCCCAAGAATAATTATTTTCCACTTGATCTACCCCTGCATTTAGTAAACTAAACCCAAAGCTACTTGTTTCTGTCAGGCTCTGCTGGCTTCTTGTATATGCCTTACTGCCATAGGAAAAATATTTTTCTTTGGCTGAATGGTTTCCAGATTATTATCTATTTTTTTCTGTAACTTATTGTCCATTCTGTTAAACAGTATATTCAACAACTGTGTTTTAGCTGTGGTACTAATATCTTTTTTATTTCTGAAAGTAAACATTGTGGTGAGTAGTGACTCTAAAGTCTTAAAAAATTATTGATATTTCATGCAGTTTTTAATTTGACTTTCAGAAAGTTTGTTTTCATCAGTTTTTCAAAAATCTCTATCTGTCTGTTTACAACTGCATCTTTTACTGAAAAGTTTAACCAGCGATGCAGCTAGGAGAGCTATTTTTCTTTTTTTTTCCCCTGACAGGATGCCTTTTTTTTGTAGACAGAGTTCTGGACTTGTTACAAAGTACAGGAATAAGTACCACCTCCTGCTTCCAGCCTTGTTAGGGACATGCTGATGTCCCTAACAGTTAGTGGTAGGTAACCCACTAACTGTTGTTAGTGCCCATTGCAGTTAGTGGTAGATGAAGGCTCGTGGTCACTCATAGGAAAAGAGAAGACTACAAGAACTGCAGAAGAAAGACGTACTAGGTAGGAAGTTAAAAAAAAAAAATAAATGTGTTTATCAGAGGATCTTTGTAATGCGTGCACTTTGCAGCAGACCAGGGGGAGATGCTGGTGTTACAACAAACTGCTCTCACGGCAAGAAGGATCTTGTTGCAGAAGAATTACCCTAGGAGGTTTTATTAACGTCCTTTTTGGGTTAGCACAATCAACAGTTTGAATATTCAGTAGACATCTGAAGGGGAAAGAAGGCCTGATGACTGCTGAGAAATGCAATCTCCTGAAGTCCAGCAACTTCACTGAAGATAACACGTTTGAGAATGGTCCAGGAGCAGACATAAATACAACCTGAAGTTTTAAATATTTGCTTAAAGGAAATCCCCTTATGAAGTTCATCAGAATGAAGTTGATGTAGAGAAACTTGTTCAGAGGTAGCACTGAGCACTTACAGGAAAATGTTGACTGACTAAAGAAAGAGGATCTGTTGGAAATCAAGCTGTGGAGGGCCATGCATTTGAAATGCAGAGATGCCACTTCAGTAGGATGAAAAGGTGCAGAACAACTGGAGAGGCAAAGAACCAGCACGGGGTTTACTACTGCAATGCCCAGAACAGGGATGACGAAGGGCAAGGGAGAAGTGAATAAATGCCCAAGGCACAGCTGGGAAAAAAAACAAAAAACAAAACAAAAAAAACCCCAAGAAACAAACCAAAAGCCAAAAGGATTCACAGTTTGAGAGAGTGGAAAATTGGGAGCATCACATATTTTAGGGGAGAAATAGAGGGTTCAAGGGAAAAACCAAGGTGCTTAGAGATTCAAGTAGAGACAGAACATGCTGGGACAGGGAAAGGAGGGGCAGCTGGTATCAAGATGCATCAAAAAGTGAAAAAAGCCATGGAGAGCAGGAAGAAAGAGAGAAATCCAGATCTATCTACGGCACTGTGGACAGGCTGCAGGAGACAGAGGGAACAGGCACAGCGGCTGCATTAGAGAGACTTGCAGAAACTGAAATAGGATTTGCCATCCCCAGTCAGATGCCTGTTTAAAGTCACCAATATATTTTTTATGAGAATGCCATGGTAGCTGCTTGAAACAGTCCAAGCAGAGTGCAGGAAGAGACATCAGCTGGTGAAGATTTATGGATTTGCAAGAAGCATCTGTCCAAGGAGGGTATAAAACAATGCACAAATCTCATAATGTCACAGTGACCTGAACATCTCCACCTTTCTCCTTTCTCCCACACCATGTAGTTCCCGTCCCCTTCCTGGAAGCAAGTAAGGAAACAGATATTCCCTTAAGGGCCAACCACAAAGAGTTCATTCAAGGGACAACTGAGCAAGAATAAGTGAGCAAACAAAGCAGTGGGATTTGCTAGGTGACTGGAAATGTGATGGAAGAAGAGTGAAAGGTCACCAGGAATAGTACCAGAGAGACAGAAAATGCTATGAATTTGTACATGAAAATAAATAAAGGGAAGCAGGCATGAGGAGGCAAGGTATGTTCTGCTGTACAGTGTGATGAAGATGCTGTTACAGCTTCCACTGATGGAGAAATTGAACATATGCCAGAACACTGCAGCCTTGAAGAACAAAAAAATCTAAAAATTGTGTTTGAGAGTGTCCTAGATCAGAGGTCTGTAAGTTCACAGTTAACGTGCCTGTCCAGGGGCTACCATGTGAAAATTGTCCTGCCTCTGCTGAGAGGCAGGCAGCCTGCAACTGTTCGGCATAAGGGGGTTGGCATGGATCAGCTCTCCCTGCCAACAGACCCCCGTCTACATGAGCACAGAGTGGGTTTATTGGTGCAGGGGTAGGCTGGCTGATCAGGCTGGACCAGAGCAGGATGCTGGTAAATCCTCCAGTGCATCAAAATAGGTGTCTGTGCATAATCCACTCCCTCAGATCTGTCCAGATTTGGGTACTGCTTTCTTGGTGAGATGTCTAATGGCACATTAGGTGACTCACCGGACCTGTTAGATATAGATACCTACTGAAAACGGCTGATGATACTGAGCCTTGGGAATGGGACCACTGCTCATGGGGCTGGGGCCTCCTGACAGTGAAGTACAGCATTGTTGTTGATTGCCTGAAGGGTCAAATCCACAATATTTGTGAAAATTAAGTTATAGAGGGCCCATGGGTGTATTTAGCTATAGGGCAAAATCTTTCAGCTTTTCTCCCCTGAAACTAAAGCCTGATGTTGCAGTTTTGGAAGCATGCAGGTGACCAGACACGGGGTGACCCTCTGGCATCATAGGCAGGCAAAATGGAGCTGCCTAAAGGTGAAGGATGAAGAGTTGCTCTGGGGAGAAGATGTTGTGTGACATGTGTTTATGACTAAGCATCCAGTTGTTTGTAGGTGCCACAGAAGCAGAGGATTTTTAGTAACATTCAAATACTGTACATTTCTACAACCAACCCAAAACACTCACTGTATGTGTCTCAGGATATAATGGAAGATTGATGCAGGATGTAAAGGAAGTGCAAATACATTCTTAGCTGCACAAAGCTTACAGGCTGCATATTTCTAGGTTTTTTTTTTTCACTGAGATGCCTTTAGCTGTGGCAAATATTAATTAAGCAAAGAGAGTGCTTGACCTATTGAACAGTGTTCTACAGTTATAATCACATATAGGGCAATAAAAACATAAATCAGTAACAGTGGGTATTTAGTGCTCGTTGCAAGATTTACTTAGGATCAGCTGAATAGTTTCAGATGCATCTGAGTGAAAGGGGTAGGTCAAATACATTATGCAGCGTGAAATTAGCCTACTCTGACATTTTCACAATGAGTGACCTTCCAAGAGCAGAGGGGATGATGACAACTGCTTGTGTCCCTCATGATAAATACATTTTCTATAAAGATAGATGGTAACATCTTTGGTTCCTAAAAACCCTGTTTAAAATATAGCGTATGAAATACGTAGCAAGTCAGGGAAAACAGTAAAGGGTGTGAATGCTCGGTTGAAGAATAAAGCCCGATCTACCTCTCAGCCTTTAGTGATTGCTTTTTTGGCATCTGTTCAGCTGAGCAGGTCGCTCACACGACGTTTGTGCAAAGCAGTGGTGGTGACTTGTGATACGGCTTCAAGCTGCAAGGACCTGAGGTGCCAGGCTGGCTCTGGTGCCCTCAAAACTCCACTTGAGGAAGCATCTGAGCAGCATGTTTTGGTCTGTGGCCCTTGTGCCTCCTGTCTTTTCCCTTATTTTCCCTGCTCACGCCTGTGTGGGCTTTCAGACTGTTCCTCAGCCCTATAAAGTTTGAGGCAGATTGTTTCTGATTCAGTTCCCACCCACTGAAAAGCACACACATCTTGTGTACAGTGTAAGGACACATCCACCATACACAACCCGATGCCAGGCAGCCTTATAACAGAATTTTATTAAGAGCATGTGATAGGGTGCAATGCTTAAAAGAATCACTGTGATCACCTCGCCTGTCGTGCTGCTCAGCACAGGCTGGAGGACAATCCCAGATGAATCATTATTTGAAGTATTTGACAGCACTGAGAAAGGCACTTAATTTCTTCTTTAAAAGTTCTGGTTCTGGAGCAGCTGCCATCACCACTACTAACATGTTACAGTGCTTAGCTCCTCTTTGCAGTAAATTTGTACATCTTTCTTTTCTATCTGACTGTATTTAGACTAAAACCAGCAGTTTCTTTTGAGTGTCCTTCCTTTGGGAAGGCAAGATAAGCTTGTGATGAAGTTAGAGCTTAACCTATGTTTAATAACCTGAGAACTCCCAGAGTGTCTTGACATTTTCCAAGCTGCTAGAGCTCATACTTCATTGTGGACCTCATCCAATTTTTCATCTTTCTTTTGCATTTGTAGATTCAAAGGTTGCACATTTGTCTTTGCCTAGTGCTGAGAGCTCATGTTCAGCTGGTTAGTCACCACTGTCCACACACCTTTCTCAAAGTCATGCTCACAGGAAATTTTATGGGCAGTTGGGCTGATGGGAAATTTTATGGGCAGGATGAAGTTTTACTATCCCCTCTCCACACCATAGGTACTTCAGGAGGATATGGGTTTTATTGGAGAAAGAGCTCAAATCTCACAAGAAGCCAGATCTCTGCAGTGGACCCTCCACTGTGTATCCTTTTTAAATGAAAGATTCTTTGCCAAAGCGGACTGATTTCTGTCTTGACTTATTTCTCTTATTTGCATGTCTTAATTTGGAGGAAACTGTGAAAATACCATTCTGTGAAGCTGACTTTGAAAATGCTCCTCATCCCAGCCTGAGAAGAATGAAGATTTTGGGGGATACTTGGGGTCACTGCACCACCTGGCTTCTGTCAGGTGCAATTTTAATCTAAGATAGACATGGAATGGAAAATGTTTGGGTTTTTTTTACCTTTTTTGTCCTGGTGCCAGAAGATCATCTGTTCTCACTCTATCCTTAATTATGTACCAAAGGAACATTCTGTTCCCACAATATTTTACATAATGGCCAGCCAACAGGATAAGTTAATGCAGGAACAAACAGGGAACAAAACTGGGGGAAAAAATGAGAAGAGCTGCTCAAACAAAGGAAAGGCATGATGTGTGGGACAGAGAAAATGGCAGACAAGAAAGGTACCAGAAAATAATAATACTGAGTAGAAACACATACTTCAAACCACTGGGAGAAACAGGGTGATGCATGGAAGGGAAGGAGGACACCAGCATATACAGATGGAAAACAGGGAGAAGCATCCAACTGTTTCCATCATCACATCTGTTCCTGTGTCCTCTCCCTACAGGAGTCAGTGAACAGTTCCTGATCTCCCTGACAGCTGCTCATTCTCTATGTGTCCATATTGTAGTGCACCCAGTGGTTCCACCATTTTCTACCTCCCACCTTCTCCACTAGCTCTCTGGTTCATCACCCTGGCCCATACTCCTGACATCTCATGTCGAAGTTGGCTTAAGCCCTGAGAAATTAAGAATAAAAGGCTTGATTTGTTTGCTGAAGTCCTTGTATCAAATACATGGAGAATTAGACACACGGTCAGCAGCCGTTCAGACTTTTTTCTTTTCCCTTTTACGTGATGGTTTCCAAGCTCTGGTTCATGGTGCACCAGTGAGGACAGGCAATAATCCTCAGGACCGTATTGACTCCATATTTTTCTCTCACAGAATAGATGGTCTGAGTGCAGAGAGCTCTGTGGGGAATATATCAGGCTTGGCAGCTGTGTGTGGGTCACAGTGTCTGGAAACTGCTGCCACTGACCCCTCCAGCTGTCTATTCGGAGGGCCCCCATCCCATATGGAATACATAGAATCTTTACTCGTGTCTTCCTCTTTCCCCTGGGAAGCGAGTGAGCAGAGACGATGGAAGAAAGGCCCAACTTCTTTAACAACAGAACAAGGTTGAGAAAATTACAGCCATGCTTCTGCATTCTCGTTAGCAGGAGCTTTAATCTAAAAGCATGGAAACAGACCAAATGGTTTATTTGCCTCTGCCAAGCTGATTGCTGCTGCACAGCCACGTTTCTGTCTGAAACTTCTTGAGGCTTGATGATGAATGCAGCTTTCAGAGCAAGGTGACAGTTGTGATTGCTGCAGTGAATTCTGTGTGGTATCAGTTTCAGGGAGATGATAGAGGAATAGATGTGACAGCAGAAACAGCGGGATGCAGCGAGGAGGGAAATGCTCTGCGCTCCTTACTATATCTCTGCTTTTCAGACTAAAGACAAGAGTACATCCAAACCATTCCCCACAGTGATGCAATTCACCTCTCTGGGTTTTTGTTTGCATATGCTGGAGTCTTCCATCATCTCCCCTGCTTCGAGCTATTTCTCCCCCTATTTCAGATTATGAGTTTTTGTCCTGCTGTTTCTCAACCACATTAAATGTACCTTCACAGTTATCTGAAGCGAATGAGCTTCCAGCCACCGTTTTCAAGCACCATTGAAAGTACTTCTTCACTTGAAGATCCCTTTGCGAGTTGCAAAGCACCTGCACACGTGTGCACAGCTCCGCAGAGGAAAGGAGCTGAGAGTACATCTGCCAGCCAAAGAGCGCCTTTGGGCACGGGGAAGGGAGCAAGCAGCGGGGACCGAAACAGAGGCAGAGAAATGGTTTGCCAGTTTGTGTTTGACAGAGTTCCTGGAATGTACACTGGTTATTTGGGTAGGTCGCGCTGCTTCACACTGGCTTCAGGCTCTGTGCCGCGCATAGAAACTTGGGAGGGACTTTGTGTTGCAGAGCTATGTCTGTCAGGAGTTAGTTCTTTCTAGCCTTGACTATGAGGTTGGACTGAGATTAGATAAAGCTTAATTGTTACTTTTGCTAATGGATTTGACTAATTATCGTTAACAGGAGTGAGCGTCCCAGGCTCACCAGAGCAGAAACTGAGGGACAGGGTTTGAATTCTTTATTGTTCACATGAAAGATGAACTCTTTTGAAGCAAAACCTTGCAAACAGTTTCTTATCCTCTTCATATTCATCATCTTCTTGGCCTGGGAGAAGAAAACAACCAGCAGGCATAGATGACATGACCTTGAGCAAACTTCAGATATTAATTTCTTGAACATGCTGTTTCTTCCACAAACCATTTAATTTGTATCTTTTTTTACAAATATTTCCCAGTACATTAAATTATTCCTTTGGCTAATTCTGCTGTTTCATTGACCCAATTTCTGCTTTAGTAACAATGTCCAGGTCACAAATGCAGTAACTGAAGAAAAATATTTACCCTGATCCTGCAGTTTGTTATGTCCTGATTGGATTGATACAACAAGGATGTATGACACACTTGTTTTAATAACAAATTTTCTGTTCTGCATGTCCCTTTATTCCCTGAGTGATCAGAGATGGTCTGAGTCTTTTATCAAGAACATAAGGTTGAGAAAAATTAGAACAATGTGTCTGCATCCTTCTAAAAATGTGCCTCTGCTTTAGAGGCGGAGACTGAATGCTGTGCTTGCCTCTGTCAGTCCAATCATGGCTGCTTGGGAGTCTTTGTCTCTGAAACTTCTTCATTCCTGATGACAAACATAGTTTTCAGAATTAAGCAAAAATTCTGATGACTGCAGTGAATTTAGTGTGCTATTAAAAACAGGCTTTAATTATTTGTGGTTCATAAAGCTTATTTCTTATCAGAGCAAACCCAGCAAAATATGAGATTTCTTTTTTGCTCTGTTTTGTTTTACACTGATAAAATGACATTTCAGATCAAGCTGAAAAACGTGGAAACAGTTGAATATCTGGTTACCTTTCTGAGTTCAAGTACTCTGTCACATTATTAAACTTGAATAATGTGATTAAACTCATAAATGACAGTATTGCTTTCCAGAGATTTTCTTGTTCAAAATTGAGAAAAATGTTAATTAATTTATCCTACTTTCACTGTTAAAGTGTTAATTAATTTGTCTACTGCCACTGTTGCATATCAATGTAATTGTAAAACACACATAGCTAAACTGAGTGAGAGAAATGGAAGGACTCCTGAATTTCCAATTGCCAACATTTATGCTTGTTCTTTACACCACACTGAAAAGCAAGAAAAAGTGTTAATTGCATGAAAAAAGCCAAGAACCAGCTACCCAATGTCATAAGATACTCTGTCTCACATGGATGATTGCTAGTATAAGACGAATATGAAAGAACATTTCTGATTTATTTATATGACTTGTCACTCCTGGTTAGACAGACAACAAGTCACAGGTAAGGATTTCAAGTTTAAAAGGTGCATCAATGCACCACTGTGTTTTATTTGATCCTGAAAAGAAATATAATTAACTCATTCCCCTGAAATTCTCCTCTTTAGTTTCTAATGTATATTGCTTATCATGAAATGCTGTGGAGAGATTGTTCCAATGAGCAGTGCGATATGGAATTTGCCTGGTTTAGGTCACAGGACCCCATGCTTAAGTGGCAGGACCCCATCTCCATCCATGCCTTTGTCCAGTGACAGTGTCCTGGAAGTTGTGATGAGCTGTACAGCACCATCTCTCTATGTAAAAGCCTTCATCTGTTGTCAAGGAGACGAGTGTTTTTGTCAGATGCAGCTTTGAAGGAATACTATGTGTACTTGTGATACTTAAAAAGACCCACTTCTAAAACTCAAGAAAAATTTGATTTCTCCACCATACTTACATAGACACATCAGTAATGAATTTTTAGTCATTTCTTATTACCTCTGTGTTGTGCTCTCACATTCAATAAAATGAAGTGGTAAATCCTGTGTATCAGTTACCAGGGCTGGTACTTCAAATGGGGCCTCACAAGTGCCAAGCACACAAGTGAAAGACTTTCACAAGTGAAAGACTACCTCATGTGCTGCACTCCAGTCTGTGCCTTCAGTGTTGCAGTTGCCTTTTTTTTGTCAAAACAAGTCACATCGGGCTTGTGATTGATGAGCCGTTTCTTGCACCCTGTCTGCCTCCCACTAGCTCATCTTTTCCCCAGCATAACCAGTAACATCTGCTGTTTCCCACCGTGCACTGCACTGCACCCTTTGGATTCACATCTGTGTGTTCTGTCGTTCTGGTGCCTACTGGAAAAAAGGATCATTGCTGGACCCAGAACAATAGATTCCCACCCATTCATTTTGACAGTAAATTTTGGAGAGCAAGTTCTCTGGATCAGTTTTGCGTCCATCAGTCTTAACCATTTTTTCCTTAGCTTCTTTATGAGAAAGTAACTGAACCAAGACCAAAAAATGTTAATAAAATCAAGTTGTGACGCCTCCTCCTTCACCCCATTCACGAGGACTGTTACGAAGTCGCAGGAGGTAATTTAATTGATTTGTCACAGTTTGGCTTAACATATAAATCCTGGCCATGTGTCTTTGAAAGCAGAGGAAGCTGTTTGATGTATTTCTGAGGACTTAATTACTCCTAATATTCCATGTTAAGTAGAAAAATTCTTAAAAAAAAAAACTTCAAAAATTCAAGTTTCTGCAGTGTATTTCACTTTACAACACTCCACATTCAGATTTTGTTTAGAACCGGTTTTATGTCATCAATATTCTGGATTCATAAAAATGAAAATGTATTTTATTAAAGTTCTGAATATATCTTCATACTGCATGAATTTACAGTCTGAGCTGTCACTGATGAATGCGCTGGGATTTCAGAAAGTGTTTGCCTGCTGTGCTGAGGATTAGAAATCTTCCCAGAATGTATTTTATCTATTGGCACTCTTCAGTCGTTTCAAGCTCATTAGGCTATCACAGCCATGACATCTCCTAGTGAGGCTGCAACATCAGAAGTGCTCCTCACTTTACTGTATCATTATTTCATTTTATGAGGCATAGGAAGGACAGCAACTGGAATGACAATTCACCCAACCCTGCCCCGCTTTGTCCTTTCCCCTGTGCCTCTTTTACAGCTGGCTGCAAAATCACAAAGCTGATCTAAAGGAAAGCATCGCGAGCTTTCACAAGTGCATCTCTCTTTTATCTGTCCTGTGTTTTCAGCTTTGCTGGATAAATGATAACCTGCAGGCATCAAGTGCATGTTATTCAAAGATGACACTTACGACGGGTGTTATTTATCTCCCACCTTACGAGTGCATGGGTCTGAGTTGGGGAGGCTGTGCACGGAGCCAAGCCTCCTCCAGCCACAAAGGCAGTGAAACCGTGGGATGAAAAAGAAGGGCAACAGTGACAGAAAACTGTGCCCATGCAGTGTAGATGATATGTAGCACTTAGATTTTCCTTTTGAGGCTGCAAGTCAGCAAGAGTTAGTTTAATGATGTCTCTACTCCTGGCGGTCCCGCTGCCTGCCTGTTAGCAATTGGCAGTTTCCAAGGAGCGATGGGCTCTGGGAGGGGAACTGCTGGGCTGCAGATCAGCCTGGGAAGCTGCTTAGCCCTGCAAACCCATGGGAAAGGGAGCTTTACAGCTCCTTGCCTCGACGACTGGACATGGGGGTCAAGGCTGGTTGTGGTGCTGGAACAGGGAAGGCAGGCCGAGAGGATGTGGGAGGAGGTCACAAGTGAGGTTGCACAATAAAGTCAGTGACAATAGATGCCCCTGGGGAGGAGGTGAGGAGTTCTGTGCCTTGCTTTGTCCTGCGTTGTCCTGAGAACATGTCAGTAGAGGACACTTGGAACAGCCAGACACCTGAAGTCTTCTTGGCCTGTCCTGCCACTCACCATCTTTCGTCCTCCTGGCTGGCCCTATCTGTTGCCAGCCCGGGTGCTGCATGGGTAGGGACAAAACCACCCAGATCTCTGTTGGTCAGAACAGGCTGCTGGGCTTCTGGAAGCGATGGCCAATGTCATACTATAGGAACCTGCAATGAAGTGACTGGACTATGTGAGCCTTCCCTCCTTTCCTGGTGTTGGCACAGCTAGTTTCAATGGGCTTTAATGAATTTTAGGCATGCATTAGGTGGCTGCTCCTGTGTTCCCCACCAAGCAGTGCTGATCTACGTGATCTTCTGCAGCCCTCTGCTCTGACAGTGGGGACAGACATCGCTTCCGCCTACCTGCCTGGTGCAGTTCCAGCCAGAGCAGTGGGGCTGGATGTCTGACAGCGTGCCAAGTTGTCTTTCCACCATGCTGCCCACCCTCCCGCTGAGGCATTGACAGCCTCTACCCCCAGTCACATCGCTGGCAGTAGAGACCCTCCATGCTGTGACCGTGGTTTACAGAGACAAACCTGCAACTCTGGGCTGGAAAGCAGCAAGTGGCATGCAATCTCCCTAGCAGAAGTCTTTTACTATAGATTTGATTAAGATGTTTTCGCCACAACATGAAAACTGATGTGTCTTTAGGTTATAGGAGAGAAATACAAAATCAGAAAAGGTAAAGAATCATCTTTGCTGACCCATAAGATTAATATATAGACTTAGACCTCTGGGATACAGCCATCTTCAAAGACTTCTTTTAGCAACATCTATCCAATACAGAGTGATATTGTTCAATGGTTTCTTCTTTACTTCTTTATTTATACAAGGAAAACTGAATCTTTAGTTATCATACTTATCACAGAAGTGTGATGGTTTTTTTTGTGCTGGAAAGGACTCAGCTTTTTTTTTTTTTAACTTGAATAAGTAACATTTTCATTTAAATGTCTATTAAACGTTTCATTTAAACACTTGGAACATATCTTCCTTCGCAGATAGAAGCACATATTCTTCATTTTCAAACATTTGCTGCTTTTTAGACTCAAAACCTTAAGAGTCTGAGTGTTGTGCTTTGCAGTTAGGTCTGTGGTAGAGATGAAGAGTGTTTGAATGCACTTGTAGCTGGACGAGACAGCACTTGGTGAACAGAAATGACAGCTTCCTGCGTGTGAAGGGATTTTGGAAGTGATATTGTTCTTCCTAAATTTTTCAGGAATGTGCCACTCCAAATCTTGCTTTTCCTTCATTGTATGTTGTGACTCAGAGAAAGATCTTACCTGGCTTTCACAGAGGAGTAGAGGAGACAAGGGAAGAAAGGTGCAGCGTTTGAGCACCATGGTGGTCACGGGATAGCCTGCAGCCTGATGCTGTACTGAGACGTGCAGGGAAGCACTAAGACCATGGCTTCACTCCTTCCAACCCAGCAGACTCTGGAAGAAAAGGAAGGAGACACGTCTCTGCAGCTCCCAGTGGGATGCCGCTCCTCATTCCCAACAGCTTTGTCTCTGTAGTGGAGTCTGGCATGACAAATGGACTGAAGCATCAGGCTTGGTACTGTTCAGGAACTAACAGGAGTCTCCAAGAAAGGATGAAGCCAGTGGGGATGCAAAAACCAGTTGGTAGACTGGGCGTGCTGCTGTTAGATGCAGGGAAGCATCCTCCTTCTGTAGCAGCATCTGACCTCAGGGGAGTTTGAGTGAACTGGGATTTTGGAGATCTTCTAGGCTTAACCCACAAAACACTATGGCAGAGAGAAGCACTCATGTCTATTGATGCCTGACCAGGAAACTGTGAAAATACCACAAAAACATTCAAATGGAAAAATAAGAGATAGGTTTTGGAATTATTTTTTTTCCCCCAGGCCATTTGTCCATAGTTTTCTGTGGGCTTTGTTGACCAAGTCTCATTTCAATAGAGGGAAAGTCACAGACTTTAAAAAAGATCTCACCCTGGAAAGTCCTGGTGGCTGCTGGCCTACAGAGCTTTCTCCTTCTGGGAGGTGACTCACTCCACATAACTCATACTGCCTCTGTGGCCAAGTCCTCTCATGACAGCTGGGTGCTGCTGGGGCAATAAATCCCTCCACTGCCATTGGGAAGCCCATGAGCAGAAAAAGCTGGACAGTGTCTGAACTGAATTTTAGACGGCTCACTGAGTGTTTGCTTTCATCTGACTCTACGAGGTGTACTTTCGTAGCTGCACACACTAGGATTATCAAAAAGTATATAACACTTCTAGCTGTGATATGGCTCGTGTACTTCCAGCTATGTAAGATGCCTCCGTCTTCTCAGGTCCATGGTGATGGATGCAAACTGATTAAGGGATATTGATATCTAAAGATGCATATAGACATCTGGAGGCAGTTTTTGTAGGCATCCAGTTTTCACAATAGCTCCCTTTAAAAGTGCTTAGCTGAGCAATTTTCACCCACCTGCAACACAGGCACACTGTTACCTACCCATGTATCTACCTACCTGCCTTTAAACACCTTGCTCTACTCACACGAGTCAGTGGTTAAAAGACATCATAGCTGATGAGGGAGTTTTGACTGTCCCTGTGAATACTACAGATACAGCCCTCTGCTTTCAGCAGAGAAGGGGGAGATGGCTCCTTCCTCTGTGCGTTTCGGTACAGCTGCCATTACCACTGTTCCCCTCCTTGCATCAGCGGGAAGGTGTATAGGACAGTCTCCAAAGGAGAAATCACAATTCCATACATCCGTGGGACTTGTCACAAGTGCACATTGCAGAAATACCGCAGAGCCCGAACCTACCAGTGGCAGAAAGGCCAGGTTTGTTTCATGAGGCATGACTGTAAAGATACAGAGCTGATCCCCACCGGGAAAAAGAAGTTCATGGCATTCATAGCAACCTCTGTGCTACTTTCTCCTGGGGTTTTAGAAGACCTTGCACAGCAGGATGTGAACATGGTTTGGGCTTCACAAAACTAGAGAGGTATGAATGATTACTATTCATAATAGAAGGGGAAAAAAAACCCTATGCTTGGAAGCTAAAATTGCCTGAGGAACAAAACCTGCTTAAATGTCGCTATTGCTGGAAGGAAGCTCCCAGTGCAACTCTTACGGGGTTTTTCTGCTGCCAGTTTCTAAAGCACAGCTGACTGTCAGATGCACTCCTTGGAAATGTCTGTTTGCCAGAGGGCAAATGCTTGACAAGATTAGACAGCCCTCATTATGTGCAAAGCATTACTAAAACTCTGAGTTGACGTGAAGTTTTCCTCAAGGTGGTAGAAATGTATACTGTTTTCAAGACATCAATTTTACCTTTTGCACCAGTATGCACTGAATCAGTTATCTTACTACCATTGTGATGGGCAGCCTGAATCGGATCCCTTTCTGAGCCTGCTGTGTATGGGTTTTGTGAAAAAACTAAGTGTGATTTCAGTCTTTTATTTTCTCTCTCTCCCCTCCCATTCCTTAATCTTTCAAAACTACTCTTTGAAGCAAAAAGCATGAGGAGGGGAAACATCAGGTCAAACAATTTAATGATACACAACTAGTGCTCCGCTCCGGAAGGGGCCATGGCTGCTGGCTCGCCGGCCCTTCGGATGAAACCGCTCTGGTGCCGGGGTTTTGCTGAGACACTTTCCTCCAGGAAGTTTACCTGAGGTGAGGAGTATCTCTAACATGGAGTTTCACAAATGGCTGATTTCAGGTAGGCACTCTGCACCCATAAAAAAGCATAATCCACCTCATCCGTCAGAGGAAGAAATGCCATGAATGAAACCGTGTTCTCAGGGAAAGTTTGTGTTTTCCTGGAACCAAGGAGAAATGAGTAAGGAAAAAAGCTCTGATACCAGCCAGCTCTAATAATAAGTAGTGTAGAGTCTTTATACTAAAAATATCTACTTTTACATATCATTGTAGTTAAAAGTAAAGGCAATGCATATTTCAGACAGAAATGTATAATGCTAAGAGTACTCTGGAGAAATGAGTTGTAACTTAAGGTAAGTTTCAGAGGACTTCAGCAGGAGAAAAGGCATTTTTAATGTTCCTTTTAAATCTCTTCCTTTTTATAAATGACTCTATGATTACTTAATAAAGCATAATTTTTAGAACCTAATTTTAGAATCTTTCTACAAATGACATTGCGAAGTGCCAGTTTATCCTGGAGGGACCCAGGAAGAACAAAGTCTAGTTTTCTCCTCATTGTTGAATCTGAGTAGCTTCTCCTTGCTGTATCACTGAACGTATCTGCGTCATGAGATGGTGACTAGGCATCCGGTGACCATGTCAGCCCTACCTCCCAGTAGCCCTTTTTCTTCTTCATGTCTCTGCTGTCACTTGGTATAACAATCCTGCAGCAAAAATGCAATTATGGTGAGGAAGGATGGAGATATTGTATGGAAATAGCAGAGGAGGATAATGATGGGGAATCATGGAGGTCTTATTTCTTTTTTCTCAGCTGCTATATCATTGTCATAGGTGAAATTTTCTTTTTTTTAATCTGGTTTATATCTTCTAATATCTAGTAATATTACCAAGAAATAGCAAGTCATGATGGGTCTGGGTTCCTCTTACCTACTTTCAATAGTACCAGGCAATATCTCTCTTCAAAGGGCACAAGCCAGTCCCTTTTTGTTGATTGTCCTGGCGTGCATTAAGCCCAGTATAGCTGACAGGTTGAAATAAGTGATTGTCCTACTATACTCAGCATTGGTGTAGCCTCGCCTCAAGTACTGTGTGCACTTTTGGACTCCACAATATAAGAAGGATATAAAATACTAGAATGCATCCAAAGGACAACAAAAAAGATGGTAAAAGGATTAGAGGGCATGACCGATGAGGAACAGCTGAATATACTTGGTTTGTTCAGCTTAGAGAAATGGAGATGGAGAGATGACCTTGCTGCTGTCTATAACTTCCTCAAAAGAAGGAGTGAAGAGGCAGGTGCTGGTCTCTTCTTTGTGGTGCCCAGTGATAGGACACAAGAGAATGGCCTAAAGCTGCATCAGAGGAAGTTCAGATTGGATAACAGAAAAAAGTTTTTCACTGAGAGGGTGGTCAAGCACTATAACAAGCTCTCCAGGGACAAGGTCATGGCCCCAAGCCTGTTGGCCCCAAGCCATGTTTGCACAATGCCCTTAGATACATGGTTTAACTTTTAGATCACCTTGTGTGGAGTCAGCAGTTGGACTTGGTGATCCTCCTGGGTCCCTTCCAACTCAGGATATTCTATCATTCTAGATCATCATGTTAGGGGCAATGTGTGCCTGTGAGATGGTTAGAAGTTTATGCCATGACTGGTGCCCTGAGAGAGCTATGGAAAATGAACAATGGATATATTTTCTCACTTCAATGGGGGTAGTGTTCAGCCCTGCAAGATTCAGCGAAGGAAAGAATCAGCAATGGGAGTCCCTCAGTCCTTTCTTGGTGCATCCCTGTCTCACAAGTGGTACTTTGTCTAGGGTTTAAAGTGTGATCTCTGACTGCAAGAGCCATGTTGGAAGATGGTCATGGTGTACACAAACCTCTACTACACATTAGTAGATGTGCTATATATATATAACTTAACTCTATCCTAGCCAGAACCAGGACAGTGGTGAAACACTGGAACAGGTTGCCCAGAGAAGTGGTAGGTGCCCCATCCCTGGAAACATTCAAGGCCAGGTTGGACGGGGCTCTGAGCAACCTGATCTGGTTGGAGATGTCCCTGCTTCTTGCAGGGGGGTTGGATTAGATGACCTTTAAGGGTCCCTTCCAGCCCTAACTATTCTGTGATTCTATGATTAACTGATTCAACTAGCTTGCAGTAGTGACGGTGCTAATGGTAATTATTTTTTTTTTACTGGATCAGAATAAAACATGGCAACCATATAAGGAGATCTTGGCCTCTGCCATATGTTCATATTACTGTACCCATGGAGAGTGTTGAAGCCCTGGTGCTGCAGAGCAGAAACTCCAGCTCAAGGAGATTGTGTCTGTTCTACCAGCCAAGGAAGCAGTGGGGTCATCTGAAGGATCCTCAGAGAAGGAGAACAATTTCCTTTAAAAGTCTAAAAACTAATTTTATAAAATGAGTTTAAAATCTATTGCAATTAAAGTTACATCCTGAGAAGAAAGCTCATGGCTGCTGGGTCTGCTGCACTGAGAGAGGTCCAGAGATATCCATGATTAATATTTGCATGGAACGACGTCTTCATAAGTGAATCTAGATAACATCTGATGCTTGTTTCTGGAAAAATAAGTAATGATTTGTTTGTCTCTCCTGGTCACTGCCTATCTGCATTGGATCTTATGGGTTGATTGCTAGTCCCTGAGCTTATCTCAATCCCCCCCCCCGTCAATATCTGAACTTAAATACATTTGAGGAGAACTGTAATCAGTCATTAAATCATTTTGCAGTAGGAAATATTAACTCATTACATAGAATGCCTGAGGCCTTGTTCATTTTTTTCTTTAGTTTTGAGCAAATGCTCAACCATGCAAGCTACTATAAAGCATGCTTCTTATGCTGCTGTACTGAGGCATCTAGGTCCCAGAAAGGTGGTTTAATTGAAGACTAATTGACAAATCAAACCAGGTTTTCCACTAGGCAAACCCAGTTCATGAGATTGTGTGTGCTCAATTAGCTCTATTTGTCTTTGCACACTGCCAGCACTCTTCAAATTGGCTTAGATAATGGATGTGATATAGATATGACTATAAAGCTTAAACCAATTACTAGTAATGCGCTATTCAAAAAAAACCAATGGAACTATATAATAACAGTTAAATAAACACTGTTTTTTAAATCTTTAATAACAGAAGTCCTAGTCTTTCTCTGTATGTATTTCAATTTAAAAAAAAAAACTTAAGAAATTGGCACTCAAGCCACCATCGAGAAAAAATATATATCAGATATATATATTGAAGGCAAGACCTTCAGTTCTATTTGAAACAATGCCGTAGATTAATAACACGGAAAACCCACAGCAATTGCCCACAACTGCATTCACTCCCAAGAGCACGGAAGTTATCGTAGCCTAATACGCATTATTTGTTTATATATTATTTGCAGTGTGCTCATGAATTGCCAGGCACAGCCCAGACTGTCAAAAAGGGAGTTTCTCGCTCCGAGATGGACTATAATAGAAAGACAGGGATTATGTTTTCTCTGCACCATAATTTACAGCCTTCAGTGAAAAACTCACCAAGATATGTGATAACACAATCTGAACTAAATGTTCTGAGTAACAAATAGGCTTGGGGCAATTTCATGTTTCAACGTCCCTGTAAAACACTGGTGCTGATTGTTTGTGCAGTGACTCTGTAAATATGGGAGCACACGTGAAAGAAAGCACACAGAGTTCAGAAAAGCATTTCAGCAATTTTTCATTGAAGCTCCAAATGAGGGTCATACAGAGGGGATTTATGAAATTACAGCAGATCTAACCACTTGGAAAGCGCATGAATGCAATGTATTAAACCCAATTTTTTTACACTGAGGAAGAACGTCCTTGGTACAAAACATCAGTTACGAGGGAAAACACGCACCATTGAGCTAAAGTCAGCTCCAGAAAGTGAATCCACAATTAGACAGATAGGATGAAAATAAAAGAAACTGGATATCGTGGGAGGAAAGAAAAAGGGAGCGTGGTGAAATGTGGTGGTTCCTATGCAGCTCCTCCAAGATGCAAGCCAGCAGGTAGGACCCAAAAGGGAGCCAGAAATGCCTTTGTGCCACCCTGGCAATGCTTGAAAGCCAGGGAGCCAGCTGTGTGAGTGAGATCCATAGCGCTAGCAGCGGTGCTCAGGACAGGAGTGTTTGCTAGGTATGCCAAACCGAGCCAACATGCCAAGCTATTGGTATTTGGTAGGAGTCTGAGGTGGCTGGGCTTGGGGTTTCTGCTCCAGGAAGGGGCGATGAGCAGCTCTGTGCTGCTAATTCAGATCTCATCATGCCCATGGAGTCACTTGAGTTGAAGAGTACGGTGCATATAGCCCAACAAAGAACTTCACATGAAAATGCCTAGAGCAGGAAACCTAGCTCAAGGCAGGTTGTGTTGAGCTCAGGTTTGGCTCAGAAGTACTAGCCCATCCAAGGCTGTCAATATGCAAGAGGAAGTCTAGCATTTTGAGCAGGATTTTGTGCTAAATGCTATTTTTATAGCACTATTGAACATAATTTAAACTAATTACCTGAAGACAGTATTAGAAGGTCATAATAATGGTAGAAAATTTCATATTATCTACCCATTTTCTGGGTCAGTCAGTGTCAGCTGCCAAAAGAGATTCTGGCACTGCAAGGGTCAGCATCTGACCTGCAGGAGCTGCAATGCACTTGGCCATGAGACTGAAACCTCCTTCTGTGAGCAAGTGGAGAGACCTGCAGCCGCTGGAATGCTGTACTTGGCCAGGCCAGGGAAAACGTCCATGAGCACTTGTGCCTCATGGCAAATGCAAAATGCTCCATTGGCCATGAGGAAGGAGCATGGGCATGGGCTGTTATTGGGGCTCAGGTGACATGAATAACTCGTTACGCTGCAGTAATTTGATTAGATGTCTAGCCTGAAGATGTATCTATTACCCTCAGTGCCTTGCATTTGTGATGAGCTGAACGACGTGTTCCCGTCAGGCAGACATTTGCCTGAATGAGTAATAGACAATCATCTGGAACCCAGTTTTGTCCCCCCCTTGGTGCGAGCAGTCCCTTGGCTTTGTGTGAGTGTGTTTGCAGTGAGGAATCATAGAATCATACAATGGTTAGAGTTGGAAGGGACCTTCAAAGGTCATCTAGTCCAACCCCCCTGCAAGAAGCAGGGACATCCCTGACTAGATCAGGTTGCTCAGGGCCTCATCCAACCTGGCCTTGAATATTTCCAGGGATGGGTCATCGACCACCTCTCTGGGCAACCTGTTCCACTGTCCAATTCTTTTTCCTAATATCCAATCTAAATCTACCTCCCTCTATTTTAAAACCATTACCCCTCGAGGAAGAAGCACTCAGCATTAACTTGGTGTCAGAAGCAGCCTGTATGACCACCAGTTCTGATCATCCAAGTGCATCTCTGATTGAGGATCGACATTTCGATTGTGCCTTTGCAAATGCTGAAACTTTTCAGTGAGATGGGGTTTTCTACTTCATTTGTTGTTATTATTCAAGTGACAAAAGACAAAGTGATCTCCAGCCCTTTCAGAGTCTGATGCTGTGCCATGAGAGCAGTGGGACCAAAATTTAGAACACAGTTCCTGCCTGCCTTACAGAGCTAAACTATACCTGCTCTGGAGAGCAGGGCAAGTGAATAGGAGGCATGAAAAAACCTTACCCTCATGCTTTTCCATGCAGATTGTTGGCTTTGCCGTTGGTTTTATTGCTACTTATTGGTTTGGTGTGTGTCAACGTGTACAATGGTACAAAGACAGGAGCTAATACCCTCCCCTCAGCTGGCAGGTGGAAATGTGCCCTGAGGAGGCCAGGAGGTTTTAATCTAACATTAAACTCACCCAAGGGTACTGAAACAAAACCAAGCGTCCAAGAGACTGGAAGGGAAAGACTTGGCAAATGGAAACATGAAAGGGGTCCCAGGAGAAACTGGAAGGGCAAGGTCTGGAGGGATGGTGGTGGTAAAGTGCTGAGGCTCAAGCTGGTGATGCTCTCCCACCAATACTAATGGCACAAGATGATGTGACCAGGCCCAAAGCATTACCCTCATGGGTTGACCCCAGCAGGGATTCTGGGGGGTTACCCAGGCTGGGTGCACTCTGCCAAGGCAGTGAATTGCTCTGCTAGTACCACCATGGCAAGGTGGGATGCTGCCACATCTCTTCAGCTAGGAAGCAGTGGTGCAAGCCCATGCAAGGGGGCTATCAGAGTGACCAAATGTCCTCTCTCCTACAAACACTCTTCCTGTCTTTCACTTAATCTAATAGAAATTGTTCAGATCAGAACAGTTTCTTTGGATATGCAGAAGGAGTTATTAGCTCAGCAAACTAAACACCGATACAACTGAGATAATGAGCCATTATTTATGCAGTGGAGCCATTATGCTTTTATTTATTACACTCACTGTAATTACAGTTTCACCAGACCTGACAGTAACATATCCTTTAATGATGTACCCAAAGAAAGGATTTATTTGAAAAAGAAAAATCCCACAAGTGTTAGTCATAATTTAACTTTCTACTGGAAATTTTTAGCAACAGGGAGAGAAAATATAAATAATGGATGTAGTAAGAAAATATGTTTGTCTGGTTTTTAGTTCTTTGTCATGTTTCCAACCTCCCCATCATTCTGAAAAGTCACACTGTGAAAGCTGCTGTTGTACTGCTAAACCCTGACAGCAGTAGTGGCTGCTTTGTAGCATAGGCTCTAATAAACTAGCACGTGCAGAGATGCTTGTGGAAAAGTGATTGATGGCAAGCAGAGAACCCCCCTCAGATGATAAAACTTGTCCTATGACAGCTTTACCAGGTCTCTCATGTTTTTGGCATCACCAGGTCTCTCATATCTCTCAGGTTTTCAGATGAATTGTCTTGCCTGAGTTCTGCTCTGTCATCAAAATGTCAGTCTCCTATTCAGTTGTTGTCTAATCCACTCTTCCTTCAAAAAAAAGGGAGACTTCACTTGTAAATTTGATGTAACCTGTTATTTGTTTGGCATGTTTCACCTATCAGATACTTCTGTGTAGACTAGCCTCTTCATAAATATTAATATAAAGGCAATACCTTACCTGGCAGAAGAATGCATAAATGGCTAATGATGAGCTCTGTTTCCAGCTAACTTCCAGGCCCCCTCCCAGGATCCTCCCTGAACCAAAGCCTACCCTCACCTGGCACAAGGACTAATTTTCATGGCGAGCATGTCTTGCTCACAGCAGGGACAGCCCTCTTTACTTGCTAACCACCAGCAAACACCGAAGCCTCAGCTCCTCTCTGCTAGGACTTACGACTTTGCAATAGGACCATCTGACTGTTTCTCTCTTTTATGATGACGTTCAGAGGTCCCAGCCAAAACCAAGACCCCGCTGTGTCAGCCATGCAATTACCACACAGAAAATGCCAACACCTGTGAGAACCACCTAGAGCCACACTTGACTTAAGCTTGATTTTTTTTTTTTCCCCAGTATACAGAGGCAAAATGAAAACCCCGTGGACTGGATAAACAATGTAGCTTGGTCCTGCCAAGATCTCTAAAGATCTAGATCTAAATCTGAGCTGAGTGACTCCTGAGATCAGCATCCTGGGTAGGACCATGTCTCAGGAGATGCCACTTCTAGAACTGCACTGAGGAGACATGCAGTAATCCTGAACGTGGTGGGAGTTCAAGTGCCATCGTTCTGAATGGGGTTGAACTTTCTTCCAGCACCTTTTCTCAGACTGCTCTGTCATTTGGTGAATCACTGTTTGTCTCAGGCACTGGGGGCATCCACAGTGGTGCATGTGCTGAGTGTTCACAACCTCTGAGGCTGTGACCAGCACCGAGCTGGAGAGCAGCTGACAGCTCCTCGCAGCAACTCCAATAACAAATGGTGGGGTGAAAAAAACATAGCTTCATTGTGGTGAAAAATGAAAACGTCACCAAGTAAGAGGATAAGCAGGCAGAAGTTCCTGGTGCTTAATTATTTTGTATGTTTAAAAGTTTGCTGCCTGTTTGTGGGACTCCTGTCCCACATGGGGTTGTACTCAGATAATGTATTTGCTGTTTGTTCTGCCAGCAGAGCAACAATTTCTTTGCTTCTGTTTCTGCTTTCTTTAAATGAAAGTCTGTCTCCACGTTAATCTCTGAAGTCACCCTCTGTGTTTCTTCATGATTGTGTTCGTGATCCATGTTGACTGGGTTACTGAAGAAAACTATCAATTGTTCATAGCCGGGGAAAGGTACCTGTATTTATTTACATCTGAAAACAAGCAAGCAAAACAGAACGATTTGTGGCTCTACAGACTTTTTCTGAAACTGTACGGCATTTATCACAGCCAGCTCTGGCATTCTTCTTCCCGTGTGGTCTGCTGCAGTGACTTGTCAAGTCTTATCTTGGATTAGGTTGTTAGCTCCTCAGGCCTGAGGTGCTAGCCTCTGTGATTTAATGACATTCATTGGGTCACATAGACCAGAACTATTTATGAAAAGCTCCAGGAGTTCCATTTCTTGTGAGGAAAGTAGTTAGAGATTCAGAATTTGCTTTCTGCTCCTGTTCAGCCAGAATTCCCAGCTGTGCTGAACATTCATGCCAGAAGGTATCAAATACATTAGCCTACTTGCAGAAAGAGATGGGAACAACAATGAAGCAGGGGAGACCAAATAAGCACCCATGGAAAAGTCACTTATAATACTGACCCAGGTCTATGAAGGCTTCATTAAATGATTCCTTGGGCAGTGTCAAAAAAGCAAATGAAATATTTGCCCTCTAATTGCTCCTGCTGCAAAGGCAGTGGGCAGCAAATTGATCCAAAATCCAAGCACAAGAGTTTCTCCAGGAAGAGCATGTTAGGCTGTCAGAGTTAACAGCTTGATGGTGTCACCAAATCTTTTTGAGTCTGTAGCCTTCACCAGGTTTGCAGGACAGAGTTTGTGGCTATCCTTGAGAAGATACCAAAGCCAAAGTTACTGTCATGGTGTGACCAAATTCAAGTGGCTGACAGGGCAGACCTTAGCACCGGTAAAACAAGTTACAAAGAAAAAAGAAAGGACAAAGGTGTGTTCACCAGAATTTAAACAAAAATGAAGGAAGATTTTAGTTACTGGCAGCAGAACTACAACAGGTTGCACGTGAACAGTGATTCTGTCCATCTGAATGATATGGATGTCAGTATAGCATCTGTGGTGGGAGCAAGCAGCCAATTAATTACACTGAAGAAGTAAAAGGGGAGCACAATATCAAGTTTACTCCATAGCAAAAACGACATCCATGAAAATGGCACATGTTTCTGCTCAAGACTAGGTCTATGCTGCAGCTGGGGCTAATCAGGGCACATTGAGTCTTTGGAGCCTGTGGATGCAAGGGGAAAGGTGGGTGTATTTTTTCTTGGAGGATGCTTTGAAAGGCTGTTTCCTTCCTCTCCCTCACTCCTCTTCCTGGTCACATCCAGGGTAGGAGTTTGCAGTATTGACTACTCAGCACAGAATATAATTGCCACAATAGAGAGGGCTGCCATAGAGGAAGTTCTGACGAGGCTTTGATGGGGCAGAACTTGGAGATATTCAGAGATAGTAAAGGTGGTCAGAGGTACAGAAGGACTTTCATACAAGGAGCTACTGGGTAAACTTAGGTGTCCTTCCATCTGAAAAGTATGTGATCGGTAGAGCAAAGGATGATGATCTCTAAACTCATGAGCAGAAGTGGGTGGCTGAACAAGGACCAACTTTTCAGATCTTCTCAATGCAAGAATGAGGAGGTGTTAAATGAAACTGATGGGTGCTAGGTTCAACACTAGGAAAGTAGCAATTGACTTTTTGATTAGCATTTAGGTTGACTCCAGAGCACCTCAGCACAAGATGTTATAGATGCTGAAAGTTCTGGACATAAAGAGAGCTCAGAAAAGAGGTGTCTCTGAGATGAGAAATATTATCAGGTGCACTGAGATTAGAAATATCATGGGAAAAGTATCTGTCTCAGGAAGTCCTTGAACCTTAAGGTGGCAGGGAGAGTATGTGGGGGAAAAAAACCCATACACTTGTTCTGGTCATATTAATTTCTCTAGGCATTCACTTTGGCCATACTGAGAGATCTGGTATCAGGCTAGACAGACCTTTTATCTGATGTAATAAGGCGGTCTTACATTTTATATACACTCACATGGGTATGCGTATAGAAAAGTTAACAGAAATATTAGGTATTCCTTGGGGTGTTTTGCTTATCATGTTGGATGACATTTAAAGCACATATTTTTTCTTTGTATATAGGATCTGTCTGCACATGCTGATTTATACTGTGGTTATGTTGTCCAGCAAATTTCAGCTGATCAGATATGTTAAAAGTAATTTTTAAAAAATCCATCCCTTGAGGTCTTCAAATCTTCAGTGACTCTAGTCGGATGTGCTTTAGCTAGACACAATACAGAGGCAACAAAATGAAATATTAGGACATTAGTTTTTCGGGAGTGGAAGAACCAACAGTTCCTTTTGGCCTTGCCTAACCTAAAGAGTCTGCAAGGCATAAACATCTTAATGTGAGCTGGGCACCCAAGGCTCCCTCCATAGTCGAGACATTCTCAAGAATTGTGTGCATTCAGGATATAACTCACCTGACCTGTTCCAGATACTTGCTCTATGATAAGGTGACTCCTACTGTAAAAGTGTCTGTTCTCTCCACTGACTACTATACAGGGAGCCTCGAGGAAGCAGGTCAGATGTTAACATTTACAAGAATTAGATCTGCTTCATCCTCTGAAGTAATTTCCAGGTCTAGTTTTCTAAAAGTGCCTGGGGATTCACAACTCTACCAATATCTTCTGTTTTCAAATTATAAGCTCCACAGGTGTATTACTGTTCTTGAAGAGAAATACTGTGCCGGATTCAATCATGTCATCAAAAGTCTGTGAATTTATTGAAATTTTGTAACTGACAAATTTAGCCACCTGGACGGATCTTTTGATGAGATTTATTTATTTTAAAACTACATGCAAATGTATTTCCTATCTTGGCAAGCATATTTGCTTTTGCTTAAATTCGTTGTAAAGTAAAATGAGAACACAGAATTCTTCAAAGATGCTCTGAGAGTTATCTAGCCTGCATGTTCAGGAAAACTTCATGGAAATTCATAAGAATATGTAATTATTTCAAAATCAATCACATTTCTGTTTTTCCCTTATGCTTGGATTGAATTCAACACCAGAAAAACACCTGATTTATTTATTAAAGTCTGGAGTTTTTTGTACAGTGAGGCAAAATAAAAAAGTTGTTCTTTCTGTTTCCTAAAGTTTGATCTCTCAAGAGAAAAAAAAATCAAACTGATCTAATAATATGAATACACTCTCATTATTTTTTTCTTGCCAGAACAAGTCAATGTGATTTGTTTGGCTTCCCACATAACTTGTAAAGTAAGTATTTTCAAAAAAGAGTCAATGAACACAAATAAATCCTAGCCCTGCAGGTCACTCTTTAACCTGAATCAAATTTTATGCAGTGTTGTGCTTGTGGACCAAAGCATAAGATAGACTGTTTTACCTAATCTCTTTTAATCTCTACAGACTCTCTAACAAAACTGAAATGAAGGTGAAAGGTTGCTGTGCCCAGAATGTCATTCATCTTTAAGATGCTCTCACCAGTAAAGTATTTCTGCTTTTAATTTTAAGCACATCATTTGGACCAGTTTGATTACACAGTTCATTTTGGGGTGAAAATCTGCCTAACCATCCTATCTGCAACCTGTATCCAACGTGTCACCTCAGTGGACTGAGGTGTGTGAAGGAACATGTATGTGGAAGGGGGAAGAGGGGGAAGAGGGGCGGTCATCATTGCTGTACATCTAGGTCTCACCTACACAAGTGCACTTGAGACAAAGGTGTGCGGCTGACCAAGGGACTAGAAAGGGCTCCGAGTCCCTAGTCTGAAGGTACCCATGACGGGCTGCTGGGTGTCTCACCAGCTGAACTTACCTCAGCCCCACAATACAGCAGTAGCTGCAGCACATGGGTGCAGAGAAGTTGTAGTTTAACCTGAACTTTCCAACTCCTACTTTCAAGCACATAGATAAATCTGAGCATTTTTATTACCTGAAATAGTCTCTTATTTAGCCATAGACTCTAGCAGGTAATGTTAGAAATTTCATAACCACTTCCTAAGATTTTTTTCCTGAAAGCAAAAAAAATCAGCTGCTTACATTCAACTTGAGTAGAAAATATGGGTGAATCATGTCCTCCTCTACATTTTGAGCAAACAGGACATGACCCTGAGGTAAGACATAGGCAGCAGAAACACGACTGATAAGCACTGCTTCTACGCTGTTCCTGTTATTTCATAGATCAGGATTTCCTCGTGCCACAAATCCTGAGAGTGGGACTTATGTCACTTAGTATTAGACATCTAAATTGGAGCTGGTCACATTAGGTTAATTTTGTAGTTGATGGAGAAGAGTAGTCTCTGGTAAGATGATGCAACTGAGCCATCCTGCACCCTGTTCTAGGATTACATAAATCTCCCACAGGGTTGCCATTTTCTGCCTATTATGTATACAATTAGCTTATGATCGCTAGTTTTGACTGAAATACATAATTTTGGGAAGCTATATTAGGGTAAGTGAATTCCATTCTTTGATTTAAATTGTGTCTGGGATGACTACAGACCTTTGATAATGTTTCAGATAACCTTCATTTTCCCTATTTCTCCCCTAATGGGAGAAACAACCTCAAAAGCAGATTTTTCATAGCCCAAACCATGAAACAGTAAGTGGTAGGTATTTTTACCTATGTCCCTTTACTTTTATAGTCTGAAACAATAAACTGCCTTAAGTAGGAGACTTATGCATAAAGAGTGCAAACCAGTGCTATGGATTTCAGGCAGCAGAATAGAGTCCATGATAGCACTGATCTTTTTTTGTGCCCCTAAGGAAGGTGAACACTGTGGTAGACATATGGCAGAAGTAGCCTCAGGCATGATTGACACCCGTTCCCTCTCTGGAGGAAAAAAAAGACTCTGCTGGCGAGTGAAAGAGTGAAGGGAAGCACTGAATTTCTCAAGAGGAAGCCAGAAAGATGCATTGATTTCCTCTATTGGACAAAGATGCCAATGTTAAGTTGTTTTTTTTTTTTCTCTTTGAGCTGGAGAGAAGTCTGGAAGATAATTTTATTGCTGTAAATGACAGTGCTAAAGGCAGAGGCATTTTAGCATCCATAAGCATTAAAGATGAGATGTAAATGGGAACAAAGGAATACATTTAAAGTCTGCTTGGATACAAAATAGTTGATAAACCACCCTATAATTCTCTCCACTACATGGTGTGTGGTTCCTATAACTAAGGCATCTATTGTTTGTGCAGAAGCCCTGCCTGCTCCAAGAAAAGGGAAAATAAAAATTGCATAACAAAAATGTATTTTAAATGATTCAACTGGCCAAAGTCAGCTCTGGAGGAAACTACCTTTGCTGTCAAGTGGATTGGGTTGGTCTGAAGCACCTAAACCTTTAAAGCTGCTGAAGAAAAGATGGTTGTCTTGGCTGTCTTCCCACAAATTAAGAAGCTGATTGCAGAGTCTGTGTTAACAATATCAGGCATTTGTCTCCTGTCTGTGAATATCACTTAATCACTTTTCCCCAAAATGTGATTTTACAAAGATGTGAATTGATGAAGTTTGAAGCTGAGTGTTTACTTCTGGTGAGATCACCCAGGGATTTCTCAGATGTGATTGGGAAGCTCTGGCCCTGTGATTAGGATGAGAATAGTTTGGCAGTAGAAAGCAGAGAGATACTTTGTTAGAAGAAGAAGAATGTATGAAAGTCGTTCAACTGTTTTTGCTGCCCTTCCTTGCTGCTGTTGAAACATGGAAATAGCTACCTCAGAAGTTAGTTGTGTACCTAAGCGGAGTCCTACACAGAATTATTATCTGTTGTGTATAGACAGTATTCCTTTCAAATAACTCTTCCAAAAAAAATCTCCCAGAACAAATGCCCTTATATTCTGTCAGACTGTGATCATTTGCCTGAATTAAAAAATACAGGTCCACTTCTGTCTGAGATACAATGCAGCTATCAGCATCTGGTGAGGCTGAAACTCCGGTGTGGTTGCCTATCATTCTCTGCAGTGTACATAAGTCTTTTAGAATACATGAATACTATTGACAGGTAGTATATATTTTGTGATATTCATTTTCTTTACCTTCTGCTCCTCCAAAAAAAAAGAAAAGCAGTGGAAGGGAGTTATGGCTTTTAGGCATGCTCTGTGTTTTTCCACATGTGCAGGATGCAGCTATACGTCTAGAAGATCCTAGATACACTCAGAGAAAGGACATGGAGGTCCATGGATGTGTTCATCCATCTCCCACAGATTTGTCTCCCTTGCTGGGAAGTGAGGCAAGCAATCTATTGCTAACCTTAATGCTAACCCACTGCTGGGAGCTTGCAGGGTGGGACCCTGAGATCTCCATGTTCCCACCCTGAGAAGAGTCCGGGCAACACTGGAGGCACTACAGACAAGTTTGGCTGGAGGAATGGCTGTCCTATGTTTCTATCAAAATGCTGATGAGCCCACACCATGCCAGAGCCTTGTGTTTTTCAGCATCTAAATCCATGACAGCAAGGCATGCTGTAGACTTGTGGCCTAATAACCTCTGATATATGCATCCACACTGGTCCACACAGCTCTTCATGATGTCCTAGATTATTTCTACTGAATTGTTGGAGTGTATCAAATGTCCAAGATCTCTGATTGGTAGTGAGCAAATGTGGAGTGCTCTTACTAAAGCTGACTGAGCACCATTTGGCGGTTTTGCCGGCCATCAGCCCTGACTAACACTCTGGAGGCTCCTGGGACGCCAGGGCTCTGTCTTTTGGTGTTCAACCGGCATAGGGGTCGAGTAAGAGAAGGGTAACTGGTATCTATTACAAAGTTTTTGTATCCTCCTGTGAGGAGCCATATGTGCACAGCTTCACTAATCCTTCTGCATTTCATGATTTTGTTTATTGTCTCACTGCATTTGCTTTTATTAAAGCAGTTCACAGAGGTGTCGTTCCTCAGTTTTGTTCAGCAACAAAACTGAGTGCCTCATCACTTGCAAAGGGAGAGGAAAACAGATGTCTCAGGCTGTTTTCTTATACTGTCTGGTTTTTATTGTCTTCGATGTCAGCTTTAGTCAACAGTGGGAAAAGTACTCTTAAAGTGCAAGCAAGAGAATATTGTCATTCGTTAGGCTTGTTCAAAACTCTTGAGGTGCCAGGAGAATTTCATAAAGGATATACCCTGTGTAATGTCTTCCATGAAACTGCACTTCTCACTCACATCTATCAGGATTAAATCAGATTTATGTTGAAACCAGCCTGCAGAATATGCTATGTCTCTGGAAAAGACATATATATGCAGATTAACAGCAGCCAGCACTGGGAGCTGAGTAACAGAAAGTCACTCTTCCTCTCTGTTTGGGAGGGATTTAATCATCAGAGACTATCCCTCTCCCACAGAGTTCAGGAGAAGTAGGAGAGTATGCCTTGGGCTTTCAAAAATAGCCTGCCTTAAAAATAATATCCAAATGTCCATGGTATGAGACATATGATAAAGATAGGTGGTATCGTGGGGTTCTTGCTGCATGATAGCTGAGGAACATTACTTATTCATGAAAAATCAATACAGCCCTACACCGGGTAAAACTCCTTTGACAGTTTCAGCTAAGTAGCGTCTGCCTACCTTAATTCTAGAGATCCACATTTCTGTGAATTTCTTAAGATACACCACCTGCAAAGCAAATCTATGTATTGCTCTAAAGGGCTGATTTAAATGATGGAAATCATTGTCCAGGGCAACCTTTATTAATGATTTAATAAAGCGGTTTGAATTTTAGTTCGCCAAACTTGACCAAATTATTATTATTATTATTAGCTCATGATCTGAAGTGAAGCTATCATTCCAGGATATTTTCACTAAGCTGATCGCTCTCTTTTTAAAGGAAATCTATGCAAGAGTGTAGGGCATTAGTTTAGCTCTAGATATGATAATTAGCCATTTAATATCCATTGGCATTTTCCTGCTGCTATAAACTAGTGGCTACGAATCAAGCCTATCACTTCTTTACGGTCTTTCCCCTCTTCAAAATAACAGCCCAATTTATCACCTCATTATAGAAATTTTGTGCCAGCATATCTTTTCTCAATTCTGTGGAATTGCAGAATGAAAGTGAAGGCATGCAATAGCATATAAATGTCTCAAAGTCTTTAGAATTCATGGTTTTCTTAGTCTCTTGCAGTACTGAAAGTGCCACTAATTCTGGGTGAATGGTGGCCTCTACTTTGTCTCTGTTTTTGCTCTCCTGACTTCACATCTGCTACATCTTTCCAAATACTTTTCTTTTGTGGTTAGAGAAGATCTCCTATTCCAATTTTCTCTTGTTAGAATGTCTCCCAAGGAGCTCATCTTTGCCTCTCTTCCCTCACTTCCTCCTCCCAAGATTCCACTTCTCTAAACCTTGAAGACATCTCTGGGTTGAAACTAAAACTTTGCTATTTTTACCTTTTCCATACAGTATTTACTTCTGTTTCATAAACTTTTAGCTTTGCTATATGCATTCTTATAACTCGGAAGTAATAATGTATAAATTGTAATACTATTCTACGTTCAAATTCTAATATTTTTATTTCCTTCTTAGTCTCAAAACTTGCCAGAATTTTTTACTTTGTGCCTATTTCAAGGAGAGATCTAAGTATGACCTGGATGGGAGAACATGCAGCAGTTTGTTTTATAGGTGCTACCAGGGTGGAGATAATGAGAGAGAGAGAGAGAGAGAGAGATAATGCCCCTGTGGCAAGTCTGCCCTAACTCTGCTAACCTCTAGTACTAACAAAATAATTTCTCTGTTAAAAAAATACTACACATGTGCTCTCTACTTCCAAAGAATATTTTCCTCTTCTCTTCTTAAGAACAACATTCCCAATCTGGATTTTGCTCCAAAGTCAGGGTAACATATTTTTCTTAATGTATTATAGCAAATTTATGAAAGTTTCGCCTTCAGAAAAGTTTGTTGTCTCCTTTTTATTGACTGATGGGCAGTCAGAGACCTCTCTGCTCCAGACCACAGTTTCTCCTCTGCAGATTTGCCTGTGCTCACTGCAGACACAACAACAATCCCTAGGGAACTCGGCAACAAAATAAATCTCAAAAGTTTATCCTAGATATCTTGGTCCTGAAGCATTCTATATGCCACTACATATCTGCATATGCCACATGTGGGAGGGGTGACAAGCTGTCTTCACTGTCTATCTGTTTGCAACATGAAGGTCAAAGGCTCCACAGTTCATTAGAGTCCCTACTAAGAAATCTTTCTCGTTTTTTTCAGTCAAATAAAAAAACCCTCCCTTTCTGTATTCATTAGAAAACCTGCTCTCCGATTCTACTTCAGCCCAACCTCTGCTTAATGTGCTGGAGGTAAAAGGATCCCACAGTCCATTTGGAAAATTACTGTAAATTTTCTGCAAGCGCCCTCTGACAGCGTACACAGAGCAATTAGCAACTCGCTTTTTCCGGAAGGGTTACGTAGGAAGAACTCGGGCCGTAACTGCCTGTGACACCCTCGCAAGGCTGTGCAGGGCACAGTGTTCTATTAAGGCTGTAATTTAATACTGGGACTGCTGGTGCTGCCCGTGAGGCTGTTTCCCTGGGTTTTTTTCGGTGACGCAGAACCTCCCCCGGGATCCCCACGGGAAATAAGTCATAATAGATGATCATCACTGGTTTTAGTGTCACTTGTATTGCCTAATCATTTTTTATTTTTATGATCTGAGGAAGATGCTATTAAAAGAGTACATGGTTTTCTCCAGCATGTTCAGTGTGCAAGAAGAGAGTTTTTAGACTATGTGTCTCCTTGGGTTGTGTCGTTTTGATACAAGGTCTATTCTCTCCCAGTTTGTAAACCATACTCTGTACCTGCTGCATCTGGATAATCCAATTCCATGCTTGGTAACTATTGAAAATTAACAGGAGTATACAATATCTAAAGATGAGACTCACCAAAGTCACAGAATGGATGTGAAGAGAGAAGAGCAGTTTTTCCTGCTCTGTCTCTCCAGCTGTGGTGGGTTGCTGTGCATTGGGTTTCCAACCCCAGAAGGATCAACCACACACACTTGCAGTGTTTGAGGGTCTCCAGATATCAGGAAAGAAAAAGCAACAAATCAGTAGTTCTCCTCCAAGAGGGTGTCCAACCTTTGGTGATCTTTTTTTGCTTCAGAAGTTATCAAAAGCTTCTCAGCATCATTAGCAGTAATTAAGGATGTTATCTGGGGAAAATAGTTCATAGTGTGAGAATGAGCATTCTCAGGCCCCTGAGGGGGAAAGCAGAGAAGAGAAGTGCAGCTGAACTGCAAGGAAGAGGTTCCAGAAGTACTCAGTGCTGGCCCCATCGGTATCCCTCTGAGCACAACAGACTTCACAAAGGCAAGATTAGACTCATGACTGCTGATCCTGCTGTTTGTCCTCACTCATGTGGCACCTCAGGGACCTTCACAAAGTTGAAAGTTGTACAAACTCACCTTTCTTCTGCTGTCAGAACTCCATGACCCAGCAGTGAGTGGCCAAAGCAAGTCTTCAGGAAAAATTTTTTTTACATTGAGGGTGAACACTGGCACAGGTTGCCCAGAGAGGTAGTGGATGCCCCATCCCTGGAAACATTCAAGGCCAGGTTGTCCAGGGCTCTGAGCAACCTGATCTAGTTGGAGATGTTCTTGTACGGGGGTTGGACTAGATGACCTTTGAAGGTCACTTCCAACCCAAACCATTCTGTGATTCTATGATTCTGTCCCAGCTCCCACCTCCCATAGAGTGCTGTAGGACAGGGACACACCTCTGAGGAGCTGGAGAGTTGAGGCTTGTTTCAAAGTTAGTTTTGCTTTGTTATAAAAACTTAGCTGAAAAGTTTTAAAATTGAAACAACCGTTGAATGTCTTCCATGGTTTGAGAACTATTATGTTAATTTTATGTCATAAGACATGTAGAACATCTTTATATTTTATATTGTTCAGAATAACTTTCCCCAAATCTGTGAATTCCTCATGAAGGAAATGTTCCAACTCCCCTCCAATTTTTGAATTAATGCTGGCAGTTCTTGTTAGTCATGAAGCAGGATGAAGAATAGAATGAAAGAGAAACACATCTTTCAGCTGAAACGTTGTTAGCAAGTCATGGAAAAGGAAAAAAAAAACCCTCACAATGCAAGGCTTTCTTTTACCATTATAAGTCTGAAGATATTTTTCCTTTTTAGGGTTAGGAAAAGAAAAAAAGGCAAAATGGAAGATACGAAGTTTAGGCAAATATTAAAATTTCTTCTAAAAAGGAGTTAGTTTTATACATTAAGTGAATATGAATTATAAACCAGGACTCACATATCTATCTGTCAAGGCTCACTGAGACAGCATGAGAAACAATCTTCCTTCATCTGTTGAGTGAAAAAGACAGTTTAATCAGAAATCAAGCACAAAGAAAGAGCAGGGCTGATGTGTGTCAAACTGTGGGTGCTAGCTGAGCACCGAGGGCATTAGTGCAAGTTACGTCCCAATATCCTGCCCCCATGATGGGCAAGGGCTGCCCACCACGAGAACTGTCCTCAGGGAAATCGTTACGGATGTTTGTACCTCTACTCCTATTAAGCTTCAAAATTAACATAATATCAGAGTATTTGCAAGCCTAAAGCAGGTGTTACTGCATCAGTTTATCCTCAGATTTGGAAGGGTTTTAGCAGGGACAATTATATCTGTATCTATTTGTCTATATCTATACCTGCATCTGCATCTACATTTATATCTATACCTATAACTGTACCATCTATATGAAATAAAGGTTTAACTTTTGGACTAATTGACTGAGAAAAAATGAAAAGTTGTTCTTTGCATTATGTCTAAACAAAATTACTTGTCTAAGCAAAAAGTTAGTGATCAGCTTTTGTAGGGTTTTTTTTTCTTTTCATATGTAAACTGGCAGACAAAAGAAAGGCTTCTGTGTTTTCCTCATCTTTTTTTGATGTGAGATATAAATGTATTTCATTGTGATTTTGTTACTTGAGTGTAAATGTACTGCAAAATGTTCCATTCAGAAGTGACAGAAAAGTTGAATTTTCTATTTAGTATGCTTGTACTATAGAGATAAACTAGGAAAGCTGCCTGGAAAAGGAGTAAAGAAGGTGATTGCATGAGGTTTAGGGTAAAACCTTATTTTTTTCTGCCTGTGAATACAGTATAAACTGTGAAGCTGTCACTTTTACCTCTTCATAAGGATGAAGCCAGGTAGAGTTTCTCCTAGTCTCCAAACCTTCAGGTTAAGATGTACTTGTGGTTGCTTGCACTTCTGTGGTGCTCCAGCGCAATGAGACATCGAGTGAGGAACAGAACCTGGCTTAGGTATTGACAACTGCCAGATCAGAACTGATTTGGCTTTTCATATCCTGCTTGCACTTGTAGCAACCTTCTGTTCAGCATTGCCTGTTAGTGGTGGTAGGTGTTGCAAAAATTCTCCTGCAATAAAACATCTTCCTCTCTGGGGACTGATTGTAGGGTACGTTTTCTCTGACATGTTTTGGATGGAGGTATTTTTGTAGGGGAACTGTGTTGGTGTGTGTGAGCTCTGTAGGTAGCAGTTCATGTGTTGCTGATTTTCCCGGACTGTGGTACACAGTACCTCTATATATGCTTCTGTGAGGGTATTCTCAAGTCTCAGGATGTTTGCGTCAGAGTACACTCAGGCAGTTTTAAGAGGTGGAAATCAGTGCAGAAGTTCATGATATAAATCCATCTGTGCAGCGAAGGTAGGGCCTAATGCATTTAGCATCCCTTCCTGCACACTGCTCATGAAGAGGTGAACAAATAGTGGGGTCAGTTTGGTGCATAAAGATATGTCCAAGATACAGCAAATGTATCATATTTTAAAGTGAATTCAGTGAAGATGGGTGAAAATTATTTCAGTTGTTTCAGTGATATGACTGATCTGCAAGTCTTAATGTAGGTCTTGTTATTGTGAGGGATTAATGTAGCTGTGATTGCTCAGTTATTTCAAGTTTTGGCATGAGTATTGCTGCTAGGGTCATCTTGTCTCTTTTTTGGGTTGAATCTCACTGGTCTACTTTAGAAGTAGCAGGGGGTATCTCACACAGCAGTGAAGTATTTTTTAGGATTATTTGCTTGTAGCTCATGGGAGCATGTGGTGATCTGTTGTCATATTTGATCTCTAGTGAACCAATTAAAGTGGAGGTGGTAGTGTCTTACCCTGATGTTTTCTCACTGATTTCTGAATCAGCTTTGGAATTGCACATGGCAGCTACGGGGCTGCATGAATAACGTGTTTCTCACATAACCTTAGGCAGTCGATGCTGCTGCTGTACTTTTTTCTTTATGCCATAGCATCTCCCTATCGTAACTCACAGCTTCCCTGCTGAAAATTGAAACAAGCCCTAAGTCTTCCGAAATCATGATTCGTTTAAGTAATTCAGCTGAAGCTTGAGACTTTTACTTTACGATGCATGATATGGAAACTAAGGCTTCTTTATGTTTGAAATCCATCAGAACAAATTCTGAAAGGCAGAAATGGGAGATATCAACAAAACAGACATTTTTAAATTTTCCTTATAAAAATAACTCTATATCTGATTCCTATATGTCTTATAGAAGTTCAAATTTTTTTCCAAAAACATAAGCCCCAGAACTGAATGGGCTTAAATACCTAGGGTGTTTTTACTATCACATGAAGCTGAATTAAAGTGAGTTCTTACAGTGCAGAGGAGGGGAATCAATAGTTTGAATCCAGCCCAAAACTCTTATAATCACCTGAATCAGAAATGTAGAAGAGGAAATTGCTCAGGTTCAGTCTTCATATTTGAGTATTACTGCTACTTCTCCCAGGTATAAATATAAAAGTAGACAGAGAGCAACCATGAATGAGTGTTAACTTACGCATTAGCACTTACATAGTGTCAAACCTTCAAAAAGATTCTGGGCAAAGTTTCCCTGCCTGCAGAGCGTGGGCAACCTGCCCAGCTTGGAGACGTATGTAGACCAAGAGAGTGATGGAGAGACGAGACCCTGAGCTGTGTGGAGATGCAGGGCTGGGCTGTATCTTTCTTTTGCTGAAGTTGGTCTCCAGCTGAAGGATGATCTCCGTCCCTCAGTCAGCCTTGAGCAGGCTGCTATACTATATTGTGTTTCCCAGATGGGGTGCACAAAAGATATGGTGTCAGCTCATACTTCAGAAGCATGTGGCTCCTGAGTTACTTTGGACACCTTGCAGGAGGCATCTCTTCCTTTTAATGCTGTTTTTCCCAGCTAGAAAGGCATCGTGTAAAATTTCTCAGTAGCAGGAGTGCCATGGGGTTGGGAGCAGGGTAGCAGCTACCCCTGCCGCTGCTCCTGACATTCAGATGAGCCCGCAGGCATGGTGGAAGTGTCAACAAGGGAGCTGGTGGCAAGGGGTGAGCATCCGTTCACAGACGACTCTGTCTGTATTGTCACATACCTGGGTATGTCATCCAGGGCAGCTCCCATCCTCACCCATGGTCCTTCCCGTGACCCAGTGGGACAAGGCAGCCTGAAGACCACTCTCCTGGTACAGCTCCACCTCTGCATGGTGCCCGGGGCATGGGGCAATGGGGAAACAGGTCCCTTCTGCCCCAGCAGTTCTGCAATTGCTTCCTTTTGCAAAACACTATGCAATAACAACAAGAAGACTAAACATGAAGAAAAAAGACTGTATTATTTCAGCTCTGTAGTTCCAAGGGCCTGTTGGCATCAGCCTTTCAGGATTTCTTCAAGGTATCCGGCCGAGGAGTGGGCATAGTGGGTCAGAAATTTTATGCAAGTACTTCTTCTAAGGCAGGGAACTATTTTGGATAACTGCTCACACTGTTTTTAGAGGCTCAGACTGATCATAAGGCATACGTAGACCACACTTCCCTGGTTTGCTGAGGAAAGAGAGACAGGCTGAAACAGGTGAGGGCACAGCTTTTTGAATGCTGCAGTGGTAGAATAATATGGGATAAGTATTACCAAGTAAATAAAATCAAGGCCAGGTCGGATGAGGCTCTGAGCAACCTGATCTGATTGGAGATGACCCTGCTCCTTGCAGGGGGGTTGGACTAGATGACCTTTAAAGGTCCCTTCCAACCCTAACGATTCTATGATTCTGTGATTCTAAAGCCTGTTATCATGGTATACACGTGCCAAACCTGTCAAACTGCAGTTTGGTGGATGGTACGAAAGTTCAGTGTGGACTGCAAATTCCTACACAGGCGATCAGGGAGCACTGAGATGAAAGCAATGGAGGAAAGGTGAGGACAATCCAAAGTCAGTGAGGACTTGGAACAGGTGAGGCTAAGGTTGCGGTAGGCAATTGGGATACAGTAGCCAAAGGTGGGGACATGGGCACTGGGGCACTTCAAAGCTATAGGGAGTGTCCCCCCATCTTCAGCGTGTGCTTGGGGACTGTCCAGGTACCCTTGGCTCTGAGTGTGTCAGCAGTTCATAAGAGTCCCTAAGGAGCACTTCAATTGCTCTGCCCTCTTTCGAGGAGGCTGAAAGGTTTGATGGTCCAGTACCACACACAGAACCTCACTTTCAAGCACTTGGCTGAAGTGTTTAGGCTGCAGTGAATTTGTCGTACGGCCTTGCTACCATACTAGGAGACAGCTAATAGAGTTGGTTGGATAAACAGAAAAAAAACCCAAACATTTTACGTGAACATAAAAGCCAATTGTATAAAATGATACATCAGCATAACCGTACCACACAAGATGCCTTCTTTTGTGGTAGAAAACCCAAGAACTGTCAAACAGAGCATCTGCCACAGTGCTAGCTGAAGTCACTTTGTTTTGGCAGGTAAGGGCAAATCACACATTGAAATCTTTTAAGCTTACACCCAAGGAAGATATGGAAAGAAAATTGCCTTTGAGTGAGAATAGCAGAACAGCTTTTCCCACTGTAACTAGCGCAGTGGAATAGTAATGAAAAGTTAAAAAGCAATAATAAGAAAGATAAACAAGTTCTGTCACTCTTCATGCAGAGAAATTACTTAGGCAAATAGTGAACGTATGACATTGTTCTTCTGCTGAGCAATATCGCACCACCGTTCTGTTGGTCACTGTGGGAGCACTGGTTCTGGGTCAGAAATAATTTGGTGTGGCTGTTCACTCAACTTCAGCTCCGGTTTTGGCTAACACACAGCCCCACTAAGGCCTGATGTGTGCTGGGAGGATTGTCACTAGGTCAACACGAGAGCAACATGCTGGACATGATGGACAGGAAGAGATAAAGGTCATTATGCAGCCGTTATCACCTGCGGCTTGCTGTCTGCTGCAACCATCATCCTTGTGTATCAATTCTCTCTCAGTTTCCTCAGAATCCAATAACTTATGGAAATTATATAAACCAAATGTCCAAGCTGGAAGGGATGACTGTGTCATCTTATGCAAATAGCTTCTGAAGCGGATCCAACAGCAGTCAGACGGCTGAGGCTTTTGTGCTTTCCAGCATGATACAAGGGACACCCACACCGTGACGGAGAAGGAAGAACGAGCACTCACATCATCAGCTAGGTAACCATTTCATTCATAGGTGCAGGAGTTATGAATTACAAGTTATGAATTAGAGTTTGAAACTTTATGACTTAAGTAATGAACTAATGAATTTACAGAATAGGCTATTGTTTGATCTGTTTGTTTTCTTTCCTAATAAACTCAATAAAATAAATTTTAATTTATGAAGTCCTGTAAATTCGAGAGATCCAAACAAACCATGACATGTGATCAAAGATGCAATGTGAGGGACCACCTTTTCCACTTAGGTTGATTAATATAATTAAATTCTGTGGAAGCAATATAGGAAGAATACGGGGTCAGCAAGGCAGCTTCATATCATGCCTTAAATCAAATACCTCTATTTGAATAATTTGCCACTAACTTTTTAAAAATTAACTCTGCAGAATCCCCCATGACAAATAAAACATTGTTAGAGACAAAAAAAAAAAAGAGAGAGACAGATCAGCTGAATACCTAGGCTCCAAGGAAATATTTTCCCAACAGCAAAACCAGTGAGTAAGCAGAACAGCCTTTTGAAAGTTGTTTTCCTTTAATGTACATCCCCAGCTTATCTGGCCCATCAGCTGCCCATATCTATCTTTCAAAAGTGATTTTTCATGTTATATGGCTTTGGCTTGTGTCATTGCAGATAACTGCTTCAATTCCTTTGTCTTCAGTTCGGGAAGAAAGCAAAGCAGAAATGAACAGAAAGGAGCAGAGAGAAACAAGGCTAGAGTGGAAAAGTAGGGAATAAGAGGGACCAGAACTGAAAATGAGCAGAGAGAATATAATGGTAGGGGAAATAACAGATGAACATTAAGATATACATACCTGTTAGATAAACACTTGGATAAAACCTCAATCAAAAGAGCTTACTGAACTTCTTGGAAGATTTGCTTCAAACTGTCCTAATAACAGCTCTCTATCTGCTTCTTCAAAAATTCCTGCTCCGATGGAGACCAAAAGCATTCTTTCTTCTGCATGTCAGATGGGACTTCAGGGCTTCCTTTATAGGGGAAGAGATTGCATGGCCTCAAGATACCCATGGAAGGGAAAACAGCATACTTAGAGATTTAAAGTATGTAGATGTTGCATGTTGATTTTTATCTTAGTCTCTACTGAAATAAAAGCTACTAAAAAACAGAAAAGAAGGGTTTTACTGGATTTTTACAACTTAATTTAAACACAGCATGCTTCTTGTAGCATCCTTGCTGAACTGAAAAATCTGTTCATGCCTAATAAAGGAACAGCAAATTTGATGGAAACACAGTGACTGGCACATGTGCGGTGCATCACATTTTTGGGTGTGTGCAACATTAAAATAAACATAAATGAGTCCTCCACGTAATGGATACACAACCCTCTGCACACACTGCTGGGAAAGCTAAGTCTTGAAGACTTCAAGGATAGCTCCATAGGAAGATCCTTCTGGAGGGAGAAAGGTGTGGCCACTGGTAATAAGATACACCTAAGAGAGATAATTACACTCTCTGAGAAGGGATTTTTGCTCCTTGAAGCAGCCAGTGATCCAGGCAAACAGATGGGGTACCTCCCTCATCAGCAGAGGGAGAATTGTCCCAGCACCTGGGCAGCCTCCTCCGCTGGCTCAGGCTGCCCGGCCGTATGGCTTCAGCTTCCCATGTCAGCTGTCTCTGGTGGGGACTGAGCCAACAAGCTCACCAAAGCTCTCCTCTCCACAAGGCATTTGTTCTGAGTATGTGTTGATCCTCTGGAAGAGGATCATATCCCATCAGTGCCTGGCCACTGACACAACCTCCCATATTCAAAGCACTGATTGCAGAAGTGTCTTTCCAAGCTGGTGCATCGCATTCATCAGAAAACCTGAACTGGGACTATTTGACAAATACAACCATCTGTTATACTTCGTAGCCTAAAAGCACTTCTAATCATGCCCCAGGGAGCATTGCCCCAGTTAAGGACGCAGTAGAACCAATTTCAACTTAAACAAAGAATTTTATTAGTAATCTTTCAATTTCTAAAAAAGATCATTTGCAGCTAGTTCATGTACCAAAAGCATATAAAAACACATAATAGAATAAAAATATCTTAGGGGTTTTTGGGGTTTTTTTTTTTGTTTTTTGGTGGTTGTTATTCTCCCAAACATTGCACTGAAACACTCTGGGATTCAGCAGCACTGCTGAAGGCATTGCCACCCTTTGGTTCAAGTGATATCAGATTATGGTTTTGATCTAATGTTTCTTTAGTGAATTCCAAAAAAATTGGCTTGAATCTCACCATTACAACTGCAATTTCAATTGCACCTTACAAACTATTTCAATATTAATAGCACTTTTTTTTTTCCTTTTAGGGATGTTAGAAAATGAACATAATCCTTTGGATGTGAGTCATATCACTCACCACTATCCTCTTTTCTTTCTCATAAATAACCCAGGAGCCACCACAGCCACTGGCAGATGGAGGATGCCTTTTCCTCAGTGACCCTCAGGATTACCAATCCTAACTGGCTCCTGCCAGTCAGTAGAGGTGTGTCCTGGCCAACTTCTGAAGATGATCTGAAGTGCTCTACAACATTAGTATAGTCCAGTAGCCTCGACTAGACTCCTGAGACTCAATGGCGTGCCATGCTTCATAATTTGCAAGCCTCTCTGAATTCACACTCCATGCAGGCCTGGTCATAGTAATTATTTATAAAAATTTGCTTGTATAATTCAAATACAAAGAGTACAGCCCCATGCTGCAAAGGCAACTGGATAGAAGTAAAAGAAAACTATGCTTAAGCACACTTTTTCAATAGTCATGTTAAAGAAGCCTCTAGCACTCTCTGTTATTCAGCTGTCAGGATGCTAATCCACTTTTTAAACCATAACTGGCAATGACCTGTCACTAGGTGGTATGTCCTCAAATGAAAAGATTTGTGACATAAGCTGTCTGTTATAAAATCTATTTTTGAGATATTCCTTAAGTTTCATTCAGCTTCAGATCTCCTCCCCTTTACGGTACGTACTTCAGGGTGAACTGAATGTCCCCAGGCCCGGTCTACTGTATTGATTACATTCCCATTAACTATAATGGTTGCCTAGATACCTAAAATGCTGACAGACACCTAAATCCAGGTGTCTCAGTCTCCAGTGGAATCCCTCCCTTCCGTTCTAAAGATAAGAACTGATTGATATCATGACTGTATAAAGACCGAATATGGTGATAATTGCATTTTTTATCAGCTATTTTTTAATGTTTCTTATCTTTTCAAGCAGTAACACATTAAAATAGTTTATAGAAGTAATGACATTAGAGAGAAAAAACATTCCTAAAGGACATTGAAATCATCTACCGATGAAATGTATGAGTGCTGGTGAGGAAATCCCACTTTTGCCATATTGCTTACAATATAAGACAAGTCAAGTGCATGCAACAGGTAGACAGGCAAGTGGTTACT
Organism: Tetrax tetrax; assembly: GCA_009806455.1. Classification (NCBI taxonomy): domain Eukaryota; kingdom Metazoa; phylum Chordata; class Aves; order Otidiformes; family Otididae; genus Tetrax; species Tetrax tetrax. The sequence goes on from WHYT01012852.1 coordinate 152,318, forward strand.
ATCTGGTAAACACAATTAATGTGTCTACCTTTTTATGAACAGATAATGAACAAACAAGCCAAGTCCTCTTCAATTTTACTAATGTATTGCAATCTCCTCTCTTGGGAAAAAAATATACCTGTGGTTCTACCAAAAATATCTGCATATTACCTATTTCTTATCTCATGCAACTTTAAAAGTGTGTGAGATTCTAGACAAAAGAAATTTTTACTACAAATAAAACCAAAACAAAATCACAATCAGTTTGCAACTATTGCAGCATTTAAATCTCTCCTCAAACTTACCATCATAAAATTGTGATAGTTTATCTCCTATATCCTATATCTCAAAAAAAAATTTGATATAACTGTAAGGAGAACTGTTGTGATAGACAACCTTTTTGTGGGTCAATGCTTGAACTGAGGCAGGTGGAAACCTCTTACATGCAGCAAAGTCAAGAGACCTTCTCATAAGAAAGCCCAGGTGAGGGCTAGAGCAGAGCAGCTGGCGCAGCTGGAGCAGCTCTGCAGTAGCTTTGTTGAGGTGAAGCCACAAGTAATAAACTTGAGTGCCTGGAACAGGAGCACAGACCATACTTGTTCACAGTTCTCACTATTAGCAGCAAGCACAGCTCTGAAGGGGAAAAATGTCTAGTCGTTTTGATTTGGGAAGTAATTTCATGTTTTTTTACAGTTTATAATTATTTTCATTTAAGTCCTTAGTACAAAATTGTACCTGAAAGCCTAGAAGATCTAAAAGGAAGACTAATTACTCAGAGCACCCTGTAATGTATTGTAAAAATATAATATCCACAGAGAAAGAAATCAAATTAATGAAAGATTGATGTTGTTACAGGCAGCTCTATTTTATGATGTCTGTACTTACTTTTATTTAAAGTCTACAAATATCTGAAAGAAAAGGCTAATGAATCATTCACTAATTCTCTTAAAGGGTTCAGTGATGAGCCTGTGACCTGTCTTGGTGAGCATTTTTATTTTCAGTTATTTACTTTTTACGTATTTTAACGGTCAGTGTGACTTTGAAGGACTGGGAGAGTCAGAATCTATCTTCATTTTTCCCATTTATTTTTGCTAGTGAGACATTGAGAAGCCTAACAAACTTCTTGACAAAGCTGGCAAATGATTCTGCCTCCCAACCCGGCACAGTCTTGCTGCTAGAAGATATTTGCTATGCAGCGTCTGCTCAGTTTGTGTTTTCATAATTCAATATCTAAATGCATGAGAACATATCCCACCCCCTGTATTGGTTAAGATCCTGCTAACCCTCCAGCTCAGTACCCTGCTTCTCAGAGGCCCTTGGTCATCTGCATGGGAACAAAGAGGCTCAGCCCAGGTTACTGGTGTTGCAGCAGCATCAGGGGCCCCCAGACAGGGCACGTATCCCCTTGCACCCCACATAATTCCAGAAAAAAAAGCAGTTATATCCCACTCCAAGGAGCAGATGAGATGTCAGTGATGCAACTAGGTGGAAAGGTCTGGAGGGGAGACAGGAACAGACATCAATGGCCATCACCTTACCTAACCTCCCTCACCTACTGACAGACATGCACTCTGGAACCATCCTGGCCATATAGCAAAGGAGAAATGTCCAGAAGATAATTCCTGTCATCTGGCCTGGATTACTGTTTTAGACTGAAATAAACCTCTGGTCCATTCATCTAACTGTAGTTTGCAGTTTTGGTGTTCTGAGGCTACTTGATGTGTGACTGATGGAGTTACAATTGAAACATCTAAACATCAGAGTCAGAGGGATCTTGCATGAAGAGCACATGGGAGAAGAGGAGGGAGGTGGACAAGGAGTAAATTCAGGGTAATCAACATACATGGCTGACAGTCATCTAAAGAACATCTTTCAGCATGAAATACATCCATACGCAGTTTTTGTCTGCATTCCAGCTCCCAGTTACTTTTCTCACTTCATTTACACAACAGGGAGCAAAAATATGCATTTTCTATTTTCCTGGAATATGCTCAAATCAAAAGCTGTACTTTATTTGTAGAAAAAAAAAGCCAAACCATGGAGTTTATACGCAGATCCAGACTTCCTTTAAAGGCTTACAGTGTGAGGTGTTGTTGGGTTTCCCTGTCCATATCCGGCAACAAGTAGAGACCATTACCAGTATGCAGAACACCCCAAATATAAGGAATGGCATCCATAAAAAGTTTATGCAACACATTCTCTAAAACCTCTGGGCAAAATACTGTGTAATGTAAACAGGCAAAGCCGGTGAAGGGCACCTCCTTCTGTGGCAGGGACCCTCAGTCGGTCTGCAGAGGCCGCATCGTGCAGCGGCAGGGGACATGTTTTGCTGTTTAACCAAGGATGAAGAAATAACCTCTGCTTTGTTACAAATCCCACTCCATCTTAAACAACTTTGTAGGCTAGATTAAAAAGATTCAGCTGACAAAATTACAATTCTATGATTCTATAAAATGTTACAGGCAGCTCCTAGATTATGTATGAAAAGTCAGGCCCAAGCATCTTATTATTTTGTTATATTCTCTAAGATGTCATATGAATTCACCAGCCTTTTATTACAAGTCATTAATTCAATTGCAGCAAATGATGAACTGCATTTGTTTAGGACACTTTTTGAATAGACAGTGATGTTTTTCACCTGTTCTATTAACTTCCTGATGTTTATTGAAATACACTGGAACTCAGATCAAGCATTGGAGCAGAACTTTATTTTTCTAGCAATGGATAAACTCAATTGTTGAGGGTAAAATTTGTCTTCCTTTAATATACAATTACAGTACACTGTTTCTCCTTCTATTTCTGTGAAAATAAAGGCATTAGCAAATACATAACCAGCTTAAATTGACAGGAAAAAATTTACAGGATGTTCCAGAAGTTAGATTACGGATTAGTTAATGAACATATTGCAATTTTATCTGCACAGAGAAATATAAACTGGGTGCTCCTTAGTCTGGAAAGAAGAACCGGACTGTATCATAAGTGATGGCTCTTACACATCACATAAATGTAAACTGGAATCTGCATGTACCTATTGATCCATCTGTCAACCTATCTTCAGATGGCAAAATGAGTCTAGCAGAGGACACTCAGATTTACACTGTACACAAAGTGAAATAATGTCTGGGATCCCACTCAAATATGGAAGGATTTCAGGATTTCAGCTTGGCTGGCCAGATCCCTCCAGCTAATCCATACCGTTATAACCAGACAAGGGGCTGCTGTAGCCTCGCACCTTCCAGAACATGGGCAGTGCATCCAGCTGCACCTCCTCGCAGTTTGTGCTGTCTATTTGTCTTTCAGTAGAAGAGGCTGGAGAGAGCTGGGACAGGAGCTTGCAGACTCTGGGTCACACAGGTCCTCTCTCCGAGGATCCTCGATGTTTCATCCCCAAGGAGCAGAGGTGCTGAGGGCTCCTCAACTGCTAAGTGATGGATTTCTCCAGGCTTCAAAAAAACCGAGGACCCTTGAGGGTCCCTTGGGTGACCAAAAGCTGCCTTTGCAGTTTTTGGAGAGCTGCAGCAGCTGTTGAATGTGCACCTGTGCCCCATCTTGTCCCCTGCTGTGGAGGGCTCTGGGTGCTGGCAGAGACCCCATGGAGAGGAAAACTTGCTGTGCTTTCAGGAGTGACACCTGGGTGGTAAATAGGAACCAAGTGGCAGGTTCTGGACATCAGGTCTTGTGTCTCTTTTGGGAGAAAAATGTGAACTACTAAGGGCACTCCTAGAAACCTTCTAGTACTTTGGCCACAATGGGACAAACCTGGTTTCATTACCTACTGAGGAGAACATGTAAGAGGGGAAGCTGACTTTAGAAGAGTTTATCAGAGTTATGACATAGAAAATCAGCATGCTTATTAAGAATTTATAATTGTAAACATTTCCTTCCCCAGATACAGTATTTCCCTGCTCAAAACAAAGTCAAGGGTGTCCAGGTACCTCTCCAGGCTCTGGTGAAGAGGACCATGGCTCATGTCTGGTGCGGTAAGCTCCATGCCACATACATGTCACTATGACCTCTTGCAACCAGAAGAGCTCTGTGACTTGATGTTAGTAATACCACCTGAGACAAAGTGCTAGCCCTGAAAATGGAAATTTGTATCCTCTTGGGTTACCCAAAGCCAAAGACTGAGCATTTCTGCTGTTTAAAGTTTGTAAAACTTTCTCTAGATGCTGAGATACAAAAAATTACTGCAGTACAAGGTATTATTTTTCTCTCTCTCGTTCTTGCCAGACAGCACGTAACTGCCAATGAAGAGCCCACGTAGATTCATTAGCTTGTTGTTTTCATTTTTATAGCATTTTTGGCCTCCTCTCTATCGAGTCAGTCTTACCTTTACAATTCCCAAATAATTGCTGTGCACACAAATTCAGGTAAATGTTCTTGCAGAACTTTAACTCCTCCTCACTATTGATAAACTGCAGGAATGAGGCCCTATTTGACAGCATATGAAAGGTCAAATCTGTTAGTGTCTTGTTATGAAATGTGTTTAGTGAAAGTAAACAAAAAAAAGTTGAGCGAAGCAATATTCTTGAGATTATTTGTTACTATTCTCTAAAAAGAAAGAAAGAAACTAGATCTCCCTGGAGATTCTGTTGACACAAAATAATTCCAGCAGAAAGTGTTAAAGATTGTCTCCACTTTTAACAGGAAGGTGGAGGAAAATTGGCAGACACCATCACACCTGTTTTTCACAGCTTCATCCCTCCATCCTCTGTCCAAAATGTTGATGAGCTCCACATCTTTGCAATTACCCAGAGGAAGGGGAGTGAAGATCCTTCATAGTGTTTAGAGGCTAGAAAATGCAATTTATTAAGCAGAGCAATTTGGAACACAGATAATCTGATCTCAAACAATAACAGGGATTATGTTACCTGGCAAAAAAACTGGATATGTAGAACTGGGAATATCAAAAGATGTGGTTCAGAATTGTGACTAAGATTCACTAACCACAATTATATCTTTGTTATCCTATTTATTTAGGAAAAAACCCACCTCTGACTATTTTGAAAACAATATCTGATAACTTAATTTCATTTTTGTATTTTGAAAATAAGGTGATTCTATTCTTTTTTTTTCATAAAAATTACCATCTTCATATATGCTTTCCTATTTCCTTCTCAGAAGAGAACTGCATTACCATGCCTTCATCTCAGCAATGCATAGTCATGAAGATAGAGACAGTAACCTGGTAATAACTAAAATTTCTTGTACAGGTTCATAACCACCTAAACATTGGAACAAAAAGCTCTGTTTCTACAGATGGTGGATTATGTGGGAATTATAACATACAGTACTTAAGCAGATACTTAGTCAGAGTTCCAATGCTTTTTTGTGTAACTAACATTTTTGGTGCAGTTACTTTTTCTCTGTACCTTTAAAATAATGTGAGTGATGCTGGAATATAATGGATCTCTACTTTCTGTTAAAGTTAGGAGGTCTGAATACACAAAGTGTTCTCGTCATCACTCAAAGCAACTTTTGTGTCTGATTAAATGTGTGATTTAAATTACCAAACGTTAAGAGACCAAGTTTCCCATCTAGTCAGTAGAGAGAGGTAAATACTGCCAAAGAACTGATTAGAGCAACTAAGTAAACAGTATGTGTGGTTCCCCAATGTCACTACCTCAATTAATGAAGAAAAATTACTTTTGTGGAAATAAGTTTCTGGATTGTTTTATAAACTAGACATTAAATACAGCCACTTTGTAGTTATTCATGATGTTAAGTATTTGCACCTTGGCATATGCTTTCCTCTAGACTTAACAAAGTAAGATTGAGAAAGTGAGTTGATATTCAGAAAAACACACAGGGGAAAGAAATCTTGACTGAAATTATTTAAAAGCACAGTATGGGCACTGTGACCTTATTCTCTTCCTGATGAGATCCAAGATTGCCTTATTAGTTAGACCTGAAAATTAGTAGCTACGGGTACTTCAGAGAGCAAAAATTTGCAGTACTGCTTGAAGTTGAAAGTATTGAATAGCTTCATTTGGGAGTGCTTGGTAGCTTTCTCCTGGTTCATTAATTAGGGAAAATAACCTCTTTTCGAAGGGTCTGAGTGCAATTAGAAATGTAATCCCCTACAAAATACACTGGGAGGTGCAGGGGTAAAAGCTCATTGGAACAGGAGCAGAGCATCTGAGCTGCTGAGGACAGATGGAGTACAGCCTGGTTAAAAACGTCTTGGCAGACTGTAGCCTTTCTGATAATAATCTCAACAGTTGAATTTATGGTTTACTGTCAAAGTTTGAAATTAGTCAGGAATGAGAGCTTGTAAAGAAAGCCAGAGGTCATACAGCAAGAGCAGAGGAAGACAAAAACCTGGGAGGAGCAGCTGACACACCAGAGGGTTGCGCTGCCATGCAGAGGGACCTCGACAGGAAGAAGAAATGGGCTGACAGGAACCTCATGAAGCTTAACAAAGGGAAATGCAAAGTTCTGCACCAGGTGGACAATAATCTCATGATTATGGGGTGTCTGTCTGGAAACAAGCTCTGCAGAAAGGAACCTGGGGGTCCTGGTGGGCACCAAGTTGACCATGAGTCAGCAATGCAACCTCACAGCAAAGATAGTCAACAGCATCCTGTGGTGCATGAGGTGGAGCATTACCAGGACGAGATGATCCTTCTTCTCTGCTCAGTACTGGTGAGGCACATCTGAAATGCTGGGTCCAGGTCAGGGCTCCCCAGCACATGGGAGAGAGGAACACACTAGAGTGAGCCCAGCAAGGAGTTGAAAAGGTGATGAGGGGACTGGAGGATCTTTCATGATGAAAGAGCTGGAACTATTCAGCCTGGAGAACAGAAGGAATGAAGAGGGAGACAGGCTTCTCTTAGTGGTGCCCAGTGACAGAACAAGAGGCAGTGAGCACAAATTAAAACCCATGACATTTCATTTTAACATAAGAAAAAAATTGTTACTGTAAGAGTGGCAAAACATTGGCACAAGTTGTGGAGTCTCCAAGTCCCCATCCCTGGAGACATTCAGACTCTGACTGGGCACAGTCCTAGGCAACCTTCTGTAGCTGACCCTGCTTTAGCAGTGGTGTTGGACTACATGATATCCCTTCCAACCTCAACAATTCTGTGGACCATTTTGTCTGACTATGTGATGAGGTGAGTTCAGTAAAACGACAGGGTTTCTAATGCAGAGCAATTTGTCTTTTTTAAAGTGACAGTCATGTTGGACACTATGTACTAGTCTGTGTGAGATACCAACTTCCGTGAACCAGGTTTAAAAACAATATTGCAGATTCGAATGTACTAGATGATCTAATAAAAGATATTACTGCTACCCACAAACATGGTCTAGCTCATCTCTGCACAGTCACTATTCAAAATTAAATGACAGTTCTGCAGAAGGAGTTTTTTTTTTATGTGGAGATAAAGCTTTTTAATTGTTCCCTACCTATTCTTGTTTTTGTATGGCTGCTAATGTCTTTATATGATGGCAAGTAGATGAGACGTATTGTTCTTCATTAGTAACAAAATGTATTACAGGAGAGGTACATTTACAATGAGCTGTGCTGGGAACTGAGTGTCCTTCCTCAACAAGAAAGGGAGAATTCCTCAAACTACAGCCACTGGGGCATTACAGAAATTACACCCATTCTCCTGGGTATATTTTACATAAATTATAAAATAAAAATGGAAAACTGATATAAAAAAGAGTAACTCATATGAAGGAGAGAGATGGACTGCACTGTTTTGGTTATGGTGCTTTTTACTTTTCAAACCAGTATGAGATCCGGTATTGTATTTTCTGAAATTATTTGCAAATCATTGGCAAGCTATATTGCTAAGGGAGAAAGCCATTACATTTAGGATTGTAAGATAAACAGCACTACTACAGCAGAAGTGTTTTCCTTTTGTACCTCCAACCCCTTGCACCACCTCCAGGAGATGCAGAGACTGAACAACTTCATCGACGGAGGGAGCTGGCTGTGCTTAGCCTTGCAAAGAGAAGCCCTTGCTTAGTGGCATCCGACTGCTGTCATCAACTACTATCACTGAGGTTTTAAAGAAAACAGAGTCAGGCTTTTCTCAGGATGCACAGCAGAAAGGCAAGAGGTGGTGGCTCAAGTAGTAGCAAGGGAAACTACAACTACATGCAAGAAATATATGTCCCCATGAGGGTGGTGAAGCACAGATCTGGGCTGCTCAGGGGGCTGTGGGATCTCCACCCTTGGAAATTCAAAACTCAGGTAGACAAGGCTCTGAACAGCCTGATCTAACTTTAAAGCAAGCTCTGCTTTGAGCAAAGAGTCAGACCAAGTGATCCCCAAACGGCCCTTCCAACCTGAACTACAATTAGAAGTATATGGTTCTACTGTGTAATTCCAACTGAAATATTTCTTGCAGCCCAATCCAATAAATCTCTTAAAATAAATCTACTAGAGACATTAGAGGAATATCATTGATTTCCTTGCTCGATTCAGTTGTGAAAGATACTGATAATACAAAAATTATTGACAAGAGGGAAAAAAAAAGATAATAGCTGTAGTTGCAGCTCTATTCTTTGAGAGATATGTTTTAGTGTTGTTCCTTTGTCCTTTTCCAAATGCAAGCTCTTGTAATTTACACAGCGTTATTTAAAATGACACTTTAGTGGGTTTTTTTATTCAGTTGCCTATTATCACAATGAGACTATCAAGTCAAGAACTATTATTTACACAAAATACATGACAAGAGAAAGTGGTGTACTTTATATTCCTCACTTTGATATTTTTATCCTCAATAACTCTTTCTTCAAGATGCTATTGAAACTAGAAGATAAACATTTGATAATGATAAAAGATATGAATGAGAATAAGGCATTGGAACTGAAATTTTATGGAAAAAAAATCATTTAAAATAGAGAGGCTCCTAGATGGACCAAGGCTTGAGAAGTCACCTGGGAAACAATGTTTTGAAAGGCAGCTCCAAGGTAGTAACCCTCCAGCTTGAAGTCAGAACGAAAAAATAGCTTTTACAGACAAAAAAGTCCTTTTTCTGAGAAGATGGAAGATTGAAAGCACCTCTGCTATGGCTGAGGAACAAATGAATGCAGAAAAAAAATAGATACAGAACCTGTTAGAAGATGAAATCAATAATGTTAACTGTAGTTCAGAATCAGACTAGTAAATGAGAGAAAAACACTGAGAGGAAAAACACAATAAACCCCAAAAAGTAATGAGCTTCACTTGACTCTGGTAAATATTTCTGTCCATCTTTTAAGGTCTGTGGTAACTCTTGTGGAACCAAATGGAAAATTAAGCAGCAGCTATTTGTTCCTTGGATAATTCAAAAACTAATAGTAATCTCTTCTGGTGTTTTATTATTGCCATAGATTAGGTTGCCTGTAGTACTAATTGCGTAGAGTCCTGCTGACCACAGAGAAAATCAAAACAACTTATCTGAAGCGCTGACTAATAAAATAAAAAAAAATCTCCCTTTGTGTGAAAGTGTTGCCTAACTTTTAAAATTAAAATTAAAAATCTGCATTTCATGCCTTGGAGTCTTTCATAAAATCAGTTGTTACTGCTTACAAATCCACCATGGGCAAACTAGAACCACATGAAGGAGGACTCATTTGGGGGAATTAATTTTTCTGCCAGTAATTTAAACCTGATGTGCAGTAAGAACCATTCTTTCTAGTTCTTCTCCAAGGTATCACAGTTTTCCAGGGAGTTAGTGTCCAATATATTCCTTAAATGGGTGAAAGTCTCCCAGTGTGACATCAGTGCACTGCTTTTACAAAATGAAGAGGACGAGATGGAAGCAGCCAGATGTTTCAGAAGGAGGCTGAAATCTAATCTAATCCTATCCTCCAAAACTGGTGTCCTCATAACAGCCACAGACCAATTAGCCTTGTTCCTCAGAACTGGTAACACTGGGAATGGGTAGAATGGGCAAGCTCACACCTCCAATAGAGAGACTGAATAACTATCCCTTAGGGAAAAACTGTCATGCTGCTCTAATGACAAATGCATGCGTTGCTGGCTGCTTTGTCAGGGGAAAAGACTGGAGATGGTAATTGAAAGTTGAACCTTTCAAAGAAGCACAAATTCTGCAACCCCAAGTCCCTGACTTCTCCAAAGGCTTGACCCCAGACCTGCGGTACCTACAGTATCCAGCCAAAGGATACTTGTCCTACTCATTGTCTAGTCTGGCTTGAAGCTTGCTGGTGGATTGCACACAGAGGAGAAAGGGGACACCCACACAGCAGATAGCTAGGGATAGAGATGGGACAGGCTACGGTGTTCAGGCACAGAGCCTGGCCGGATGAACATATAGTTAGACATGGTTATCCACTGGTTACTCCTAAACCCTTTTTTCCCCACACTTGTTTCTTCCCTGTCCACCTTGGTGCCTCCCTTTGGTTCTTCCCCTAAATCCTACATAATAAGTTTAAAACAGCCTCACAATCCCCCTCAACATAGTAAATTTGCTCTTTCCCGTAAGACGTAGTAATCTTGTTTCTCTTCTTCTTACCTTTGCAAAGTTGCATCTGAAGCTCTGCCTCTTCAAGGTTGCACTTGAATGGCTCATTAAGCAGCCCATCAATCAGCTTTTTCAGGTCTATGTATCTGTGTGTTTGATTTATTTCTTGTCCTGTTTCTTGACCTTGTCTTTTATGCTGAATAGCCATTGACCAACTATCCTTACAAAGTAAACATTAAGAGAACAGAATCTTGAGGTTAAATGAGCTACAGACTGTCTAGTAATTTCTCTTGACTAACTGAAAGACGTGTTTTTGGAGATGATTTTTTGAAGGAGCCTAGTACCAGCAGCTTCTCTGGCTTGAACCCCAGCCAGAGACGCTGAACACAGGGAGAGCCACCTTCTGCCTTCAGGTGCTGCCAGGGAAATGCCATCACTGCACTCCAAAACTCTCTAAGTGTAATTGCTGCAGGGCCCCAACTCCTCCAGTAGTGACCTGGTTTGCCACAGACACTTTGAGTGTGACTCAAAGTGTGACTCTCATGCAATTCACAAGGTTGGGCAACTTGTGTGAACTAATCACTAGGCTCCCTCCAGAGTGAATAAAGGTAGAGAGGCAAACCTAGAAGATGAGTCATTCCACTTTGCCTACCCACCTGCCTCAGGACAAAACAAAACCCCCTCCAGACATTAATTTCTCTGTTGACTATAGCAGACTCAAGGCAACTAACCTCGTCTAAACATCTCACTATAGGAAAAACCTCACGGCAGCCTGTCCCATCTCTATCTCTAGCTATCTGCTGTGTGAGTGTCCCCTTTCTCCTCTGTGTGCAATCCACTAGCAAGCTTCAATAGCATGGTTGAGTGTGGTACCTCTGCAGTGGAGGTGGAACTTATCTACGTGATTAGGGACTTCTTGTGTGGCTGTAATCAAAACCTCCATCTCTCTGTGCCTAATGGCCTCTCTGAAGCCCGTTTACTCTCAAGGGACTATCTGTTACTCACATTATTCACAGTGCTGGGCATGGTGAGACCAGCAAGGGATCTCAGCAAGGAAATCTATGTGCTTTCTCCTCCTTTTGAGATGTCACGCAACTCGCCAGCAGCAGGTAAGGCGGCCAACTGTTCAATGTGCTCAAAGCCACGACAGCATGCTGATTTCTACACAAATACTACTATTGTTGGTACTATTATTCAAGTAGTTGATCTTTTAGAAATATTTATTGTATCCTAGAAAATGCATGCATTTAAATGCCTTTAAAACCACTCACTGGAAGAGTAAGACAAATAAAATGGGGAAAACAATATTCTGTAACATGTGGTGTACTTGTATCCCAGCAAATGGCACGTTACTCCTGGAAACCTCCCACGCCGTGGCATGTCAGTGCTGAAAAGCCAGCTCCAAGCTTGCTCTTCAGCTGGTGGAACGCCACCAAGCTCTTCCATGAGGAGTGAGCACATGCCAAAATACTTTGAAGGGGGCTCTGGTTGGGAAGCTGCTCCCCACATACATATCCATGAAGCTGAATATTGTTCATCATTCAGGGAGATAGGACCTCTCAAATTATCTGTTCTCTCCTCAGAGAGTATGGAAAAATCTTCATCTCATCTTCCTCCTTTTAGGCTCTTATTATTTCTAAAAATATTGAAGGATTTTGAATACGGAAATGTCAGCAAAGGAAGTTCAGCCAAGGCAAAAAGTAAAGATGAGAAAAAAATACATTCTATTCTTATAGATTAAAAAAAAATGCAGACAATCTTTTCATTGAAATGCTGGACTGGATTTTTTGAAGTGTTGCAAGGATGGTTTCTAAGGCTTTCCCTGAGGAAATCAGCTCGAAATCTGATCAAGCCTGGATAAAATCCTAATCTACATACTCTCCAAAGAAATTACTTGGATTCTCAGGGTCTGTCCTTTCCTGGCAGGCTCACATGCTCAGCATGTTCCTTTTCTACAGACCCTACGAACATGATCTTCTCTGAAGTCAAAGCTACCAGAGAAAAATGAGGCATCTCTGGTAATTGTGGTTTCCAGCTGGTCAGCGGTGGACAGACACTCCTCTCTTGTGCTCTGTGCAATTCCCTCTGTGACGTTCGGGCTCGACAGAAGAAAAGGCTGGATGATTTTTAAACTGAAGGAACAAAAAGATAGACTAGGAAGAACTACACTTTGAAATTGAGTCAGATGAAATTAGAGCTTGTGAAGAAAAGCTTAAATCAGTATAAGGATACTTGATTTCAAGGGTTTATGCCAAAATGTGACAGGTTAGTTCTATTCAGTTGCCATTCACAGAGGACAGTTAAAGAGAAATCTGTATCAGACAGAGCTCAAAAAAAAAAAAGTTGGATTTGTGATGCAGAAGACATGAAAAACAGAACTCAGTGATTTTCAGGAAATATCAGTGAGGAGGTTAGAAGAGCAATAAAGAAATTACAGTGTGAGATGCTGCAGAGATCTACAAGTTGAAGAAGATCAAATCAGAGGCCAAAAAATGCCTGATATCCCTTTTTTAGTGTAAGTCTAAAAAGGCTAGATTGAAGTCTCTCTAGCCCGTAATACTTGTGTGGAAATATTTTATACACAGAGCAAAGCAGTCAAGTCTGATTAGGTCCCAGAGATCATAGAGTCATAGAATCACAGAATTGTTTGGGTTGGAAGAGACCTTTAAAGATCATTTAGTCCATTCTTGCCCCCTGCAAGAAACAGGGACGTCTCCAACCAGATCAGGTTGCTCAGAACCCCGTCCAACCTGGCCTTGAATGTTTCCAGGGATGGAGGATCCACCACCTCTCAAGGCAACCTGTGCCAGTGTTCCACCACCTTCACTGTAAAAAAATTATTCCTTATATCCAGTCTGAATCTACCCTTTTTTGGTTTAAAACCATTACCCCTTGTCCTATCACAACAGACCCTGCTAAAGAGTTTCTCTCCATCTTTCTTAAAAGCCCCCTCTAGGCACTGAAAGGCTGCAATGAAGTCTCCCTTTAGCCTTCTCTTCTTCAGACTGAACACCACCAGTTCTCTCAGTCTGTCCTCATAGGAGAAGTGCTCCAGCCCTTTCATCATCTTTGTAGCCCTCCTCTAGACCCACTCCAACAAGTTCATGTCCTTCTTATGTTGGGGGCTCCAGAGCTGGACGCATTACTCCAGGTGGGGTCTTGCGAGAGCGGAGTAGAGGGGCAGAATCACCTCCCTTGACCTTCTGGCCATGCTTCTTTTGATGCAGCCTAGGATACCATTGACTTTCTGGGCTGTGAGGGCACATTGCCAGCTAACGTCCATCTTTTCATCCACCAGTATCCCCAAGTACTTCTCAGCAGGGCTACTCTCAATCCTTTCATCCCCTAGCCTGTATTCCTCAGGTGGTCATGATCTTCTCTTACAGTGGGAGGGACTTTGCTCCCCCAGCCCCTATCCTGCAGTCCATCCACTCAAGAGATGTGGGAAGAGAGGTTGCCAGTGAAGACTGAGGCAAAAAACTTTAATACCTCAGCCTTTTCCTCGTCTATTGTTACCAGCTTGCCAGACTTGCTCATCAGGAGGGAAACACTTTCTTTGGCCTTCCACTTCTGGCTGACATACTTGTAGAAGCCTGTCTTATTATTCTTTGCATCCCTTGCCAAGTTCGGCTCCAGCTGCACCTCAGCCTTCCAGACCCCATCCCTACACAACTGGGCAGTGTCTCTATGCCCTTCCCAGGATACCTGTTGCTGCTTCCTCTGCAGGTGCAATTCCTTCTTGCTCTTTAGTTTGACCAGCAGGTATCGACTCAACCATGCCAGTCTGTTGCCTTCCTTTCCTGATTTCTTGCACCTGGAGATTGAGAGCTCTTGTGCTCTATGGAAAGTGTCCTTAAAGATCTGCCAGCTCTGTTGTACTCTCTTGTCCCTGAGGGCAGTTTCCAAGGAAGTCCTATAGACTTACTCCTTGAAGAGCTGGAAGTTTGCTTTGCTAAAATTCAAGTTTCTGACTTTACTCTTTGTCTGACACATATGCTTCAGGACTGCTGTCCTGGTTCTGGCTAGGATAGAGTTAATTTTCACCTGAGCTGGGAGAGAAGCTGGAGCTGGTGGCCCCTATGGCCTGGGGACACAGCTGGGATAGGTTACTAATTAGCCAACAGCTGGGACAGTTTACCCAAATTGGCCAAAGGGCCATTCCATCCCATGGGACATCATGCTCAGTGTATAAGTGAGAAGAGTACTGAGGGGAGCCTCCTGCTACTTGAGAGGGAGTTGGGCATCAGGATCTACTGTGAGCTATTGTACTGTAAATTATGTGCTTAAGTATTTTCTGTTATTGGGGTTTGTTTTTTATCTCTGTTTTATTTTCTTCTGTTGTTCTCTTAAACTTTTTTTTTTGTCTCAACCCATGAGTTTTGCCTTCTTTTCTTTACCAATTCTCCTCCCTGTCCCACTAGAGGGTGAAGGGAGTGAGTGAGAGACTGCATAGCCTAGTCCTAATTGGGGCTAAAGTACGACAACTGCAAACTCCATCAGTGCATGACTACTGCAGCCCAGGCTGCCTCCATTTTTTATGTCATCAATTAGCTCACTTGTGTCGGTGACCAACAGGTCCAGTGTCGCATCCCCTCTGGCAGGGCTGTCTATTGCCTTACTTATGTTATCCTCAATGCATTCCAGGAGTGTCCTGAATTGCTGACAGTTCACTATGCTACTTTTCCAGCAGATGTCACGGTGGTTGAAGTCCCCCAGCAGGATGAGAGCCTGCAAACACAATGCCTCCTGTAGGTGGAGTAAGACGGCTTCGTCAATAGGTTCCCATTGATTGGGTGGCCTGTAGTAGACACCAATCACAAGATTCTCTTTGCCTTGGTCTCTAATTCTCACCCATAAGCTTTTAACCTGCTCATGGCTCTTCTTCAGACAGCTCTTCATGCTCTATCCATTTCTTCATGTAAAGGGCAATACCTCCATTCCTCCTTCCTTACCTGTCCCTTCTGAATAGTCTGTAGCTGTCGATAAGCCGCACTCCAGTCACGAGAATCCTCCCACTAACTATCAGTAATGGCAACTAGGTCATAGGTTTCTAGCAGCTTGGTGGGTTCCAACTCCTCCTGTCTGTTGCCCATGCTGCATGCATTGGTGTAGAGGCACTTCAGCTGAGCTGTTGGCCGTGTCACCTTCTTAGAGGAACACCCCTTAATTCCTTTGAGGTATTTTACTGGTGTTTCCATGTTGGCTCCTATTACCTCAGGAGCCCCTAGCTCATCTCTGTAAGACTTTTAAGTGTGCCCAGCACATCTCAGAGCAACATGTGATGAAATGTGAGGATTTTTCCTTCTGCTCCTGAAGGCCTTTTCTCTATTTGCCTTAGTGCACCTACTGCTACATTAAAGACTCTAGTTATGAATTCAGACACAGACACCAGCATAAGCACTTCTTTAAAAGATTAAAATTGAGATAAGTGCAGAAGGTTATGGTTAGACCTGATCATGGAGGAGGGGCAGAGAAGTGTAGGGTCTCCTGAGCTAGTAGAAGACATCAGTGAGGGAAATTTGTGGAAGGTGTAGAAATGGAGGTGGAGGTAATAGGGGGAATTCACTTTGTTAATGGAAATGCTGAAAATGGATGAAGACCTATGCGGTTGAAAAAGACTGGAATCAACTGGATAAAAAGAGTAATATCAGAGGGAATGCAGGACAAGAGGGAAAGGAGTGGGATTTGAGCATGGAAGAGAAAAATGGGTTTTTAAGCAGCTAATATCTGAGAGCAGGGATAAATGCAGGGACTAAAAGCGTGATCCACAGTAAGAAGGCAGAGAAGAGAGGGCATGAAGAGCTGGAAAGCCAGAGTGGCCACTGGCAGCGTAAAGATGGCTGGAGTAGACAGGACCGTGTCAATTACATGTTTGTGCAGAGCATGTGCTCCCACATAACGAGAGCCCAGCAGTTTACCAAACTTCAATTCTGATTTTGTTTTCTTTTCCAATACTGGAATCAAGCAGGATGAATTTTTACCATCTCCCTCAAAAAAGAGAAAAATGTAGAGCTTTCTGAACAGGTTCCATGAATTTGGCATAATTTTGTTCTTGCTGAGCTAAGAACTTTTGTTTTTTTCTTCTGGGATTTAATTGTTTGTTTGTGTAATTTTGTTTTGTTCATGTGCTGTAGGCATCCAGCACTTGAAATATCAACAGCCTCCCCTGCTTGTAATTCACAAGATCAATTTTGTTGAAATTTCCTTCTGTTAGACTGGGTAAAGCGTAACTTCGGTAGTTTTAGAAGGAAGGTTTTGAGCAGCCCCTGTAGTTTTATGTCTCTCAAGTAAAGCTTTGAAATCTTTGGTGTTTTCTATACCACTTAAACTTTTTGTTTTGTGTACATTGTTTCTAAAAATCACATGCTTCCTTTTAGGTATTGTTCCGAGGGAAATAAAGTTCATCATATTCAGGACTCCTCTTCCTTTGAAGGAAATACCTGTGCTCCTTAAGACTTCTGCCAAAACTCTGTCTCAGACTCTATGTCCCAGATTTCATGGATGCCATCAGTTGCTTGTCTAGCCTTCCTCTGAACTCAAGTGAAGTAAGACTTTATTTTTCTTCATCAAATAGCAGAAAGTCACAGACATACTCGGAGATCTTCTTCCCACGTGAACTTCCAAGCATCCTCTGCTTCCATACTGACACCAAGACCCACTTGCCCCGTGGGACCCGAGCGGCTCCAACCAGGAACTGACTCTGGCACATATCATTAAGAGGGAGTCTTAGGGTGCTCTCATGACAAGGCCTCCAATGTACCAGTCCATTTGTTATTGCAAATTTGCACATGAAATACACCTGAAGAGAATAATTGATGTGTTATTAAAAGGAGGCTGCTGAAGCCTTATGGTATGTGTGATGAGCATGTTAAACTCTGACTTTTTGCATGAAATGACATCAACATATCTGTCTGCAGGTAATACCAATAGCACAAAGACAATTTAAGATGAGCCTCTGATATCACTGAGAAATAAAGCATGCTGGCTCAGCCATAGCACTGAAGTGCTGCAGTGCATCATAGAGTGTGCAGGTCCTGCGAACGTTCATTTTGGGTCTATGCTACTTAATTTCCATCATTTCAGAGGCAATTAATTTTTTTCATAAATCCTGAGTTAGTGAGTGCCTGGTGATAAGTCTTGCCCTTCCAGAATACTGAGCTCAGCAACACGCAAAATATTGGAAAATTGAGAAATATAGCACTGCAATGCACAGCCTTGCTGCCTTTAGTCTTCTCCATTGCTGTCCTATTAGGGCCAGCTATAACCAGTGAGACTGGTTTGGAACGACTATACAGGTTTACTGGTGGGAAACATAGTTATGGTGCGGCACGATACGTACAAGAACAATGGGGTCAAGGGCTCATGTGGTTTACCACAGGCAGACTTTTTTTAAGGGCCAAAAGGTTGAACGTAAGACAAATAGAGGTAGATCCTGTTCAACCCTCTGCAATGGAAAATACAAATGTGGCTTCTGTGAGTACACTGGGACAGTATACTGGCTGAGTTAGGGTTCTGACAAGGTGTCTTCTAGGGCTGTGTTTCTATTTCTCAGATGCCAAATGTTTGAGTTGTTCTTAAAAAAAAATTCAAAACATAAAAGGACGTACGCTATTAGAGCGCAACTTTATCACTGGATTATAGCATTTTGGTTTTGAATTTCTTAGAACCATTTCTTTAAACACAGGAGAAATATTTTCCTGCAGGGATGAATGTGCACACGCGCAGCTATAATAGTGCAAAGATCTGAGACACTACTGTAGCAGGGTAATTGTAAGAGATACCTATGGGCTATCTTCCCCTCTACATTTTGTTACTGTGAGGTGAATAGCAGAAGGAAATAGGGAAATTATATTAATCAACACATTCAGCTGTGTTGTCAGCCAGTCCTTAGAGCATTCAAGGATGTACCTTTTGCAGTTATTTATATCTTTCAAAAAAGAAAACCACTGACTGCAGAAAACCTGACTTCAAATTACATGGTATTTAAACTTTTGTACTGAGGCCATCATTTCAGCCCTGACAGACAAGTTTTAGGCTCCTCCACTGTTTCTAACTCCAGTGCACTTTGCTCTGTGAGAGAGCATCCTGCCTGCAGGTGCAAGAGGCTCTGAGTTTGTGCATCCCCCAGGGCTGATGAATGGCAAAGACAGGCAGACGCCCCCTCCACATTGACGCCTGTCATTCATGGTTCCCCCTGCCACCTGCAGCATTAATGTGCCTTTCAACATCCTTGAAGAAACAAAGATGAACTGCGATATTGAAATTGCATAAATATTCAGCCAAACTTGCATCAGTTCGGCTATTACACAGGAGGATCCTGCACCCTTTGCAGGCCTGTGGTGTGGGGGAATAGTTGCACACATCTGAAGATGTCCAGGAACTGGGATGCCAGTGTGCACCTCCTCCCATAGATTTGCTCATCAATAGGCACCAATTTCTTTCTTGATTTCTGGGAGCAATGAGAGGCAGTGAAGCCTGAAGAAGACAGTAGGGATAGAGACACATTGCAGATAGCTTGGGTGGAGGGAGAGCCTGGTGAAAGCACCAGAAGGGGAGGGCAGCTGTAGAAAAGCCAGCCAGCAGAAGACTGCTAGGTCCACTGCAGTCTGCTTTGAGGCAGGATTGACTTTAGCTTTGCCAATCCCGCGCACATATTTTGGCTAACACATTCCTAAAACCCATAGAGCAGGACTTTACGTGACTTTTCTAGTTAGCTTGTGTTCAATCTCTCACTGTCCTGCTAGAAGGTTTTTCCTAATATCTATCCTAAATATTCTTTATGAAGAGCAAACAGATTTCTACTGTGCTGTGAAGGAGAAGACCCAAGCATGCCTTTCCCTCAGCCTGGCAAAGAGAAGGCCCTGGGGTGACCTTATAGCAGCCTTCTGATACCTAAAGGAAGCCTACAAGAAAACTGGGGAAGGACTTTCGACAAGGGCATGTAGTGATAGGCTAAGGGGGAATGACTTTAAACTGGAAGAGGGTCGACTTATATTAGATACAAGGAGTAAATTCTTTACTGTGAAGGTGGTGAGGCACTGGAAGAGGTTGCCCAGAGAAGTTGTGGATGCCCTATCCTTGAAAGTGTTGAAGGCCAGGCTGGAGGGTGTTTTGAGCAACCTGTCTAGTGGAAAGTGTCCCTGCCCATGGCAGGAAGGTTGGAACTAAATCATCTCCAATGTCCCTTCCAACCCAAACCACTCTGTGATTCTATGATTCTTTCCAGCAGATTATAACATCATTGTGTACTGTTTTCTTATTCATCTGTCTGCTCAGATTTTCGTTTTCCAGACAAAAATATCTAATTTCCTTCCTCTTTCCCACACAAATTACCTCTGTAAACCTCTTCATGTTCTTGGAGGTCTCTTCTGGACTCCTCATCTCCCTGTCATTCTATTAGATAACACCCTTCAGATGTCATGTACTATGTATCACTCCAAGAAGACAGTGAGCTCCACTTTAGCCTTCTACAGCTAAGAGTATAATCCATTCTCACTAATAATTTTTGTTAATGTATTCCTGAATAAAATTTCCATTTTTTCCCATCACTTTATCCTATAGCTATATATGGTTCCTTCCTGCAATACTGACGCTCAGCCAGATATGTCCCATAATACATGAAAGTCTTCCACCTAAATTTAGCACTTTGTACTTGACTTTATTGAGCTTCATCTCACTGAAAATCACTTTACATTCCTGTCCTTCCTTGCAGTTTTTCTTTGCTCAGGTTGGTGTCATTCTCAAATTTGATGATCATGCGCTCTGTTCCATCATCTCAGCTATTAGGCACAATCTTGAAACAGCTAATGACTCTGACCCCTGTACAACCACACTTCAATGCCCTTGAAGAGTGACAGTGAATCCTTAATTAACCCTCATGAAGGGCTTCATCAGTCAGCCACACACCCACTTTTAGTGATGGCATCTGTAGGATATTTGTCTACCGCGGTTAAAAGAACCTCAAATGAAATAGCACCAAAAGCCTGACTAAAATCAAAATGAATCATACCACCCCGCTTCAGCCAAAAGGCTGGCTATCCTGCCAAAGAAAAGAAGTAGGCTGGTTTGATGGGATGCATTATTTACAAGTCTGTGCTGGCTGGTTTTATTCCCTATTATCTTCTAGATCCATTCTTCCAGTGGATCGAAGTTGAGCTGATGGCTATGTGATTTCCTGGGTTCATCTTTCTTCTGCTTTTTAAAGGTAAGCCTGTTGTTTTCCCTCTTGCACTCCTCTTCATCAGACAGCTTGAATATATCTCTTGTAAAAACTAGTTCTCTCTCTCTTCTTTCATGTTCCTGCACTGTCTTCTTAGATGAAAGTCAATAATTCAACAATTGCAATTAACACTTCTTCACAAAGCTGAGGCCAAGAAAGCATGTAACATTTCTGTATTTTTGCATTAATTAGCTCATTTTTTTTCCTTTTTTTTTTTATGGTAGACCTAGTCTTCCTTTTAATCCAGGTAGGACATCTTTCTTGGTTTCCTTTATCACTCTGCAGTCTTCAACTCACTTGTAATCTTATCCTCTTCGATTTCAACTCTACACTTGGTGCCCACACTTTTTACCACCCCTCTGCTCTTTTTTTCCCTATATTTTTCAGGATATTGATTCGATTTTAAAGTCCTTAAAGAAGTCCTGAGACATCTGTATTGATCTGTTTCTAATTCTCCTATTTTTTTTCATTTGCAATGGTACAGCTTACCACTTTGCTTTTTACACAATCTCTTTCAATAGCTGTCAGTCTTCAGCATTTCTTTGTATTTGAAGCTGTTGGCTTTGTTTAGAAATTCATCCCACAAATTTGCTAGTTTCTTAGTCTGCTCTTTTGAGACCATAACTTCTTCTACTGCTTTTTCTGAGCTGATTCCTTAGACTAAATTTTATCATGTGAAATCACTTTCATGGAAATTATCTTCCACTCTTAAAAATTCTCATCTATTCTCAATTCCTCCTGCTCAAAACTAAACTGAACCAACCAAAAAACTGAGATCCTCCACTGGCAGCAGACTCTGCCTTTTGGCCATTTCTGGCTAGGTGTTCAGATGAGCACCACCTTTTGTGATAGATATGTATGATGACATTGTTCCCTCCTCTTCCATTTCTCTTCACTCAGAGATGACCAACAAGCCTGTAGCCATCCTGCCCCAGCTGCCAGGCAGCTCTGGATGATGCTGTCAGTGAAACAGACTTTCTTGGGAGCCTCTCTCAGGAGAACTGATGAAAACAGTCGCGATCCCTACCCTACTCCTTCAGCCCCACTCCTCAAGGCGGTGGTGAGCTCAGGTGCATTTGGGGCTAATGTAATGTTTGCCAGCCTCTGAGGAGGCACTGTCCTGTGGCAGTCAAAGCTTGGTGGGTTGGAGGTGTCCCAGTTGGTGTCTGCAGTTTGACAGCACACCTGTCAGGATGGAGGACCTGGCAGCAGAAAGGTCTCTCTCTTTCTCACATGGTGTCCTCCTCTCAGTATAGCAGCTATGAGCTGCCCAGCCGGGGCAGAGACCAGTGTCTCCTCACTAAGCATTGGGGTTGCTTTTCTTCACTGTATCTCATAGCCACATAATGCTCCTTCAGTAAGGAAATGTTCAAGGAGTGTTTGACGCTTGGAAGTGTTGAAGGCCAGGTTGGATGGCGCTTTGAGCAACCCGATCTAGTGGAAGATGTCCCTGCCCATGGCAGGGGGGCTTCCACTAGATGATCTTTGAAAGTCCCTTGCAACCCAAATAGTTTTGTGATTCTGACAAGACTGACTGGGGCAAACTGTGTAACCTGCTTCTGACAGAAGGTGTCCATCAGCCTTCTTCTTCCTTTTTAAATTTTGACACCTGACATACTCAGTCTCAGAGATCATATATAGTGTTAAATATAAAAGTTCCAGTTCATATTTTTTTAATATCCCTTTCAAAGATTAATACAAGGAAAACATTATTCAAGACTGGAAGAGGCATTCTGGAATAGTTACATGAAAATGAGTTGTTTAATATTGTACATAAACTGATCAGTCTCCACCTCAAAACTATTTTTAATTAATAAATTGCTCCAAAACCTCATTCCTGATTTCCACATCATATTAAATTGATAAAGCTTTAAAGTACTTTGTATTTATTTTTTGCCTTTCAGAAGAGAGTGTTCTAGATAGGATAATGACAGAAACTTTACAATCACATGTTCATTATTTCAAATGATTTTACAGGACTAAAAATTATCTGTATGGTCTGACTGCAGCACATTTCCTTTCAAGAGCAGTGAAATTTGCTTTTGTTAAAATCATATACACACACGGATAGCAATTATACTAACACCTGCAACTTCAATACCTTTGAAAAATAATCAAGCCCTTAAGTTTCTCTTTTGTTTAGAATGAAAATAGCTCACTGATTTATAAAAAAAAAAAAAATTAGTTACTGCTTCTACAGGTAAGTACAAAATTTTATCCTTGCACCGTTCATTCCTGCTGTTATACCAACTTCTTTTACATTGCCTTTTACTGAGACACAATGGCCTCTGCTAAGCCTTTGTGATGGCTATGATTGAGCTGCTGCTTCAGACTCAGATATCTCACCGCTGCAGGAATTGATACTAAAATCTCTGAAAATTCAACAGAAAACAGTTATGCAGCCTTCCAAGAACAACAGGCCTTTGGTGTTCCCTCTCCCAGACCCAGGTTTCTCAAAGTTTCAGAAGCATGTGGATGGAAATCCAATACTTTTTAGCCACTAGCATCTTTAAATTGCCACTGCCTGTAAAGCAGCCTTTGTTGGAAAACAGATTTCTTTAGGAAGATGATTATAGTCCCCAGAATGGCATTCGAGTTGATCTTAACATCTTGAAACTCATCCTTCTAAGTGTACAATACTTTTCAAATTTCTGCAGAAAAATCTGAAAACCAGTGTGTTTTTCTCCACTTAGTTGTAGACTGTTGAACAAATCAGACCCTGAACTATTTGGAAATGCAGCTCTCTTTCTGTTCCTGTCCATCCCTGCATGCTCACCTGCCTTCAGGGAGAGACCACATTTTCCCTTAAACATTTCAAGCATCCTGCTGCATCTCTGGGGTCTTCTAGATGCTTTTGTGTTCTTATTCATGGTACTTTCTCTGTTCCTTTTCTTTTTTTCTACTTTTTCATATTTTTCCTACACTTTTAATATTTAATATTAAAATGTAATGATAGTTCATTTCCAATAATGCAATATTCTCTGAGGGTCAGAAATCAGGGGTCTGCAGTGGAGATAATAATTGTAACAAGCCTTTTTGTTTGTTATCTTATCCTGAGTTAAACTAAAACCCACTAGAAGAAAAAGCATATGAAGGAGTGTGGTACTTGTCCAATTCTGCCAGAACACTGACAGTAACTCCCAAATAACCAGCGTCCCAGGAGGAAGGTTTCATGCTGACACCAGCCCATAGAAAGCTGCTCACCCGTGCTCAGCCCTTCCCATGTGCCTCCCTGTGTCATTTGCCCATGTCCTTGCCAGCTTCTTGTTGTCAACCACCTTGCGGCATCAGCTCCCATGTCTCCTAGCCCAAAATGCCAGTCTGCCAGCTCCCTTCTGCTCAGCCTCTGTGTCCCCCCATTACTCTCCCCTCTTTCCTTTTGAAGCCACTGCTCTGCTGTAGCTTCCACAATCAGCTCTTAACTGATATACATCCCCATCCCAACTCCACAGCTCTCTTTCCACCTCAGTGCTTGTCACTCCCTGCTGCCAAGTCTCTCCTCTCAGTAGTGCTGCTTCTGCACAGCTGCGTTTTACAGACCTATCACTTAGGCTGCTGTGCCTATATTTTATTGTATTTGTCGTCTCCTTCACGATGAAGTGTTTCCTCCAGGAAAAAAAGGGCAAAATATTGGTTGTTGGTAAGTCTGTACATAGAATTAATCCATTAGCAATGCAACATTTTTACTGCATCTTGTATCAGAGATTGAGTGTCAGCTGTCTGCTTTAACTGTTTCTTACTTAATTCAGAGTCTGAGGGGGAGCTGGAGCTATATACAGCTTTTGGAGCTTTGCATTTTAATGATTTCTCATTCTTAATTTTGATGTTCTTGGAGACAACTATAAAGGGAAAATAATATGTTAATTGCATCCACTGCTCTATTTCCAGTTAAGGAGCCAACGTACCAAATATGCTAATAAACATCCCAGTTGGTGCCTTATCTTTTTCCAAAAGAAACTGGCAAATAGTATATTCCTTCAAGATTCACGATTATGGTATTAGGGATTTGCTGTAATCCTCCATTTCCTGGGCTTCCCTTTCTGTCAAGTCTCCATGGGTCTGATGGAGGAGAGCTCCAGGAGCAATGAAGTAAGACTGCCTGTTTGCAGCCCCCTCCAGCTGCTTAAGGGTCATTTTGGAGTAGCTGGGGAATCATAGAATAGTTTGAGTTGGAAGGGACTTTTAAAGGTCATCTAGTCCAACTCCCCTGCAAAATCAGGGACATCTCCAACCAGATCAGGTTGCTCAGAGCCCCATCCAATCTGGCCTTGAATGTTTCCAGAGTTGGTGCATCAACCACCTCTCTGAAGTGGCTGAAACAAATGAAGAACCTGCTCCTCTTTGCACCACCATGGTAAGTTTTCACACTGAAGAGAGTTGAGCAGTTTTACTTGAATACAGTATATTTACTTGAATACAGTATATTTACTTGAATACAGTATATATACAGAAATAATTGTGAGGGTTGCTCTGTGAATTTTAGGGGTATGAAATTTGTTATCCTGAACAAACAAACAAACATATTTCCAGAGATCACAACTAGCTCATATTCATTCAGGGAAGATGTCGCTGGTGCTGAGGCACTCTTAAAAATGCAGCCTGGCATTGGAGGAGCATTTCCCTCAGAAGAAAGGGCATCAACCTCAGGGCATCTACTGCAGTCATTTGTGATGTTCCCTCGGTGGCACTGGCATGGCTGCATTCTTCAGAGAAACAATTAGTGGAAGCCTTTGCAGCCCGATGCAATGCCTTTCTGAGGCTGGTAGGAGACCTCCTGCTCCAGCAATCACATGCAGAATGAGGAATTCATTGCCAGTGTGCAAAGGGAGTGGAGGGCATCTGCAGAGATGCTGGCAGCTGGGGCAAGGGGGCGGGAGGTGTTCATTGGAACAGGAGTGTGAAGACGGCTGCAAACGGTGGGAGTCAAAGCAGCTTCACAAAAGCTTGGACTGTAATTTTTTTGCAGGCAACTCACATAGTCTTTCCAAATTGTAAAATGTATCAAAAATGGGCAGGAGAAAGAAAGTAGAAGATTGCTGCCTAGTGTCATCCAGTGTTTTAAATTCTATTTTTAGGTCAATCTCATATTATTTTGATTTATGACCTTTGGTTTTTGAAGTTGTGAGAGCCAATGCTCTGAGGCTGTTGCTAGGTTTGCACCAGGGTCCCAGGTGAGCACAGCTGCACGCACATTGGAGATGGACAGCAGGACTTCGGAATCCAGTGGTCGGAGTTCAGAGGTACAATTGCTATATGAGCTACAGAAAAACACCACTGGCTACCACAGCTTTTTCTTTTATATCCTTTGCACCTCTCTATGGAAATAGAATACTGACCAGGCTTTGTAGGTTGAGAATAGTTAGGCCATTAATTAGACTTCTGTGCAAAAAGGTTAGAACTACCAGAGAAGCCTAAGTGCGGTTGGTCACCAGATCTGAAGAAACATTATCAGAAATTTTATCATCTTCATTGCCTTTGAAAAACCCAGCCAATAGGAAGATGCTGAAGATAGCCCAGCATCTTGCCTTTAGAGACAGATGGTTGGAAGAACTTGTATCCTGTTAACAGCGTCATCATCTTCTGTATAAGACAGCCAGTCCAGCTGGAACAGTTGCCTCCAATTAAAGTGAGATACAAAAGCATCATCTCACAATCAGCAAATGCTTTGCGTAACCAGACTTGGACAGGAGGTTATTACTGTGATGAAAATATATGTGTTTATGTTTAGCCATTTGAAAATGACCTACACTTTCTCAATCTACAATAAGTAAATTAGTACAAAAAGCCCTGAGATTTATGAAAAAAATTGTAGTTTTACTGCATACCACACAAAATAACATTTATTTAAGTATCCTTTTTTTTTTAATTCCATACAACCTGATTTGACACATTAAATCTATGGCCTTCATTTGAAGAGACAATAGATACTTGTGATAACATGGTAAAAACGACCAAAGTTACCTTAGCAAATAATTAACCGTAGATTCTGTTATGAATACAGTTATGAAGATAATTGGATTACAAAACCTCTGCAATAAAAGTTAAAGCAGGTCTATTGGAGTATAACTGAGACACCTGCATGTTGCGTTAATGTCGTTTTTGCTTTCAGATAAGTACTTTGTGCTAACTGTTGAGTTATTATGCTGCTAGATCACAAAGTCATGTTCTAAGCTCAAATGCACCTTGGACAGAACGTCAATAGAAAGGACATTATGATAGCATGATTACTGTCCTTAAAATGCAATACTTTACAGCTCTAACAAATGAGCTGCCACTGTTAACAAAGTCAAGAGTTAGCACTGCCTTAGCATGATAGATTTTGTTCTGTTGCGAAAAAAAAAAAAAAAATGGATTTCCATAAACATTAAAGAAGGAAGAGATGCTGGATTTATTTAAATCTCTCAAGACTGTTAAAGACAGAGATTCCATCCATGAAATATATATTACAAAGCTGTTAAGGTAGTTCTTGGAGATATAACTAGGGGGAAAGGAGGCAGAGGTGTTGTGTACATATCGCTAGGAACAAATCATGCCAAAAGACTTCTGCAAAAGCCTTGAATTTTCTTTCAATAAGTACTGTTTTGCAGTGCTAACTGTGATGATGTGCATAAGTTTTAGTTAGTTGGTTTACATGAACCCTAGATCCTAATAACTATGCACAGATAGATTTTCTTAAAAAATTGCTTCTCTTCTCCCTCCTCCTCACTTGAGACGAACACATTGGTAAGGAGGTGAAATCCTGGTGACATGATGAATTCCATTTCCTCATTCTTGAACAGCCAGAGAGAGGGAATATATTCTGAAACTTTTCTTAATGTCTGTTGCATACAGAGTAGGAGATAGTGAGTACGGAGGCAAAGTAAGCACAATATAAGGATTCACATAATACCTAAAATAAGAATTGTATGTATTTGTTCTAGCCACTTCTTCCAGCTTTCGCCTCTACTGATACCAGCCTGTGCTCTACACAAAAATTAATCCATGGATTTTTTTTTTTTCAGTTCAAAACAGTTGAAAAGAGACATGTATCTAATAAGATAATAAAGGGAATCTCAGTTTTAATATGTACTGGAACAAATCCTTCTCCTATTCACATATAAGACCCTGCTAAGTACGATGAACAAGGACTGCCTTAAGGCATTATAACCTGAGAAAAGTGATTAAAAATCCTCACTGATTTTTAATCCAGGTCATGGATTAAAAGAAGGTGTTGTATGCAACATGAAATGGTTGTACGTAGAGTGGGTGTCTTGTTCCTCAGTAACTGGCCAAAGTCAGGCAGCAGCACTCATCTCTGGGAAGACTTTGCAGAGGGCATAGCACCAAGGGAAGGTTGATCAGAGCCTGTAGAGATGGCCTTGGTCTGACTCAATGGGATCTTACCAATGTGTATAAATACCTGATGGGAGGAAATGAGAAGAGGGAACCAGGCCCTTTTCAGTGGTGCCCAGTGGCAGGACTGGAGGCAATAGGCACAAAGAGAAACATATGAAATTTCATCTGAACATAAAAAAAGAGTTGTTACTGTGAGGGTGACTGAGCACTGGCAAAGGTTGTCTGGAGAGGTTGTGCAGTCTCCATCGTTGAGACACTCAAAATCCCCCTGGACACAGGCCTGGGCAACTGGCTCTAGCTGGACCTGCTTGAGCAGAGGGATGGACCAGATTTGCCAGCCGGATTCAGCTGCTCTATGGATCAGTGACTGTCACCCACGCTCAGGAAGACAGGCTGCATCTGCATCCCCAGCATCTGCCTGTGACTGCTCTGGGCTGCACGTGCCACCCCTGTGACCCCAAGACACTATTACTGGTTCTCATGGGGGAGACAGTGTCCCTAATATTATGAGGGCTGCCTTGCAGCCCAAAAGAAAGAAGTTTTAAAAGCATGAAGCTGAGGGCATGTGCTACATGGCCCAGGGCAGGAGTACTTGAGGGGGCAAATCCTGCTGGGATAGTTAGCAGAAGTTGCTCAGGTAGCTGTCTTATAGCACTGCTGTAAAATGGGATGAAATATTTATCCAAAATCAGTTTCAGACCAGTTTATCCAAAGAGTTTAGGTTTTCATTTCTGCCTTTGATGATCTTTACCTTTTTTTTTAGTATAGACTACCTGCATTTTGAAAGCTAATTTGGACTGGAAGAAAGATTAGAAACTATTAAAGCAAAACATGCTGAACCTGCTCTTCTGAAATGTTCTAAAATGGCTTTATTTATCAAAGAAAGACCCCCTCCTGTTCCCACTTTCATGTTCAATAACCTGGTGTTTTCAGTGGAGAGCATTTAATCATAAAACTCCTGACAGAGAAAGGGCCTTTTCAAATGCAGCGAATACCTGACAGTAACAGGAGCCGATGAGTTAACAGGAGACCATATGGGGGTCACCGTTGCATTTTGCCATTGATGCGTGTTTGATTGCGTTAGGTTGGAAAAAACCAAGTGGATGTTAACATGCTTTTGCACAGATTTTTGCCAGCCTCCTTTGGAAAAAAAAAAAAGCAAGCCTCTTGGAGAGGCACTGACACTGCTGCAGAAAATAGGATGGAGATAAGAATGCAGAAATCTTTCCTTTTAACATCCTCACTGTGCACTTTCAAGGTTATAGGTGGAGACAGCATGGCTCTCAACAAGCTGAACTGCCATTAAGTACATTTGGTTTGTTGGTTACCATTTAGGAGCATTAGAATTCAAAAGCACTGAGTACTTTGCTGAGGAGACCCTGCAGACCCCCAGAACGTTGTTGTAACTTCAGATATTTGTGTCCAGTAGAAAATGTCTTAAGATCACTAATTTAAATACTGCCATATAGTGTGCACCAATGAACAGATGTCAGAAGATAATTATCCACCTGAACCAGGTGGCCACCTAAAAGAGAGGCTCCTATTTATTAGTTTCTTGAATTTTTTTTTCTGTAATATTTAATGAGCACAGTAGGAGAAGAAATCTTAAAAGGAAATGCTCTGGGTAAGTCAAAGCTTTCTGGTTACGGGAAGTTTCCCGGCTTGATTCTGTAATGAGGCTATTCTCTCCCAGAGGTACACATTAGGATCACTTCTGTAAGACCAGGCTGATGAACAAGATGTATTTGGTTTGCACTTGGCTTTGAATTAATCTCTTTTATAGTGCAGAGAGCTGTCTGAGTTTTCACAGTTAAGAGCTGCTTCCAGCATGGTTTAGGCAAAGGCGACCTTATGACGTTGCTAGAGCAAAAACGTGACTCTACAGTGCTTACCACACCCTCCAATGCCAGTGCCCACTTTGCCTCGCACGATACAAACCCCAAATACCTCAGGATGCCCGCACTTGTGACCAACAGCATCCTTTCCTGGTCCAATTTGAAACCACGTTTTCTTTTCTTAGTTTAAGTAATCAGTATAGAATTTGGCTGCATTTCTTCCTGTTCTCTGTTCAAAACAAGCACAAGATCTGGTGGGAGTTTTTCTGCTTTTGGAGTAATTCACTTCTGGCATGGAGGCCCCAGATTTCTTCCCAAGCAAGAGCATATTATTCACCACATATACCCAGGAAGCACAGTATTTTGTACCTGAAGGAAAGAGGGGACATTTAGCTAAGAGTAAAACCTCAAGGCAATAGTTGTGAATGCAAGAATATAGTGAAAAATACAGCATTTTCATTACATTTGTTTGTTTAAAAATGTGAAGTAGAGTATCTAGACTTACACAGTAAATACAGCCATTTAAATTTTAATGGTGACAATGAGGACAATATTCAATATAAACTTCAGTCCAAATGACATAGAAGCCACAAATGTAATAATAATTAATATTTTATAGACACTGAATAGTAAAATCATCAGCTGGTTGCACGTCCTGCCCAAATGCCAGAAAAACCAGAGTGTTCAATGTTACTGAGCAGGCTCACAGAAGTTAATCCTGTTTAAGCTATGAGGAACTGCTAAGGAGTGATTGCAAGGTTATCTAAAAGCACATTAAACAATACTAAAGCATCTCAGCTGAATCTGCTTCCTTGTAACATTAAGCAAAGGAAGCTCTGTTGTCACCATTAGGAAAGGAGATCCCACATCTGAATATGCTGTTGAAAATCTGACATTCTCACCATTTTGGAAGGCCTATTTGCAAAGGCTGTGATCATATACTATGCAGAGAGTCATCAGTCACTCACCACATCATCCATTACATAGAACATCTACTCCTAGCTCTCTTTAAGATAATTTTTCATATTATTTTGCACCTACTGTAGTGAAGTTCTCATTTTTTCCAGCCCAGAAGAACACTCAGAACTTGCATATTAAGCATGCTCTCAAAGAACAGGGAAGGGAAGTGGGAGCACTACTAACTGCTCAGGCTTCAAATGATCGTATTTTCCATTTCTTTCATTCATTTGAATAATGAAGAATTTTGATAATGGAAAAAAATGTAATTTTACTCCTGTATCAAAGTTGTAAAACTCTGACATATTTTTGTTTGGTCCAAGAACATGAGTTTTCAGAAGCTGCATGTCATACAGAGACGACAGGCACCTCCTGAGGAGTTCTCCAGTTGTCTCATAGGATTGGACATATGTTCCCCTGAAAAAGAGAACCTAAAATCAAGGTGTGCTTCAGCTACTCATTGCCACTCATAATGCTGCTTTCTCCTACCCTGTGACCAGTGTACCTCTCTGGTGGGAGTAGAGAGGCAGTGGTGCGAGCAGTAATGAAGTGCTGATAATCAAGGTATCTCATTAACTTACCTTTCCCTAGAAATGAGGGATGTGTTACACTCTGCTACATGGCACGCCCTGAAAGACATGGGATAGGTAATTAAAAGTAAGTACTTGATTGCCCAGGGACTCGAGGGCGTTGTGGGTGCTGCTTCCTCCTACATCTCCTGGTCTCCTGACAGCCCTGCATGTGCACTTGTTCTGCATCCTTACCCTCCTAACGGCCCCTGGACCTTTACCAAAGCAAAACCCTTTCCCTACATAGTAGTGTATATGACAAGCAGACTGTACCGATCCAGAATCATCTCCTGAGCACCTGCAGCTCCCTCTGACAACAGGAGGGAGAACGCTAGGGCCAAATTCTGGCAAGCCTCTCAAACCACAGCAGGTTTCAGCAAAAACTGCTGTTCCAGAAGGGATTAATGGGCTCGGGTGTTGAAAAGATAAGTATATACTTTCCTCAGTTAGAATTAAATCTGGAGAAAATAAGATTCTACAAAGACTGGAGAAGTCACAGGTGGCACTGGTGATAGGAACAAAAGACGAAGAAAACGTAATAAAATCTGAGACCATTTATCAGTTCATAGTGAAGGGATTGCAACTTGCAGCAGAGAGAGACAGATTCTTTTCTTCTCTATGGAGAGACAACCATAGAAAAATCCTCCAGCGAGAGAGTCCTTTGAGACAGTCAGCCCAGACTGAAAAAAATAATTTCTGAAGTGCTCAATTCCCACCATTGTGATGCCTAATGATGTGGACATTTGACAACACAATCTTTTCTGATCTCGAAACTGTGTGTGTGTGAACTGGGACAATAAATCCTCTATTCCTCTTTCCTTACTGCTGCAGCTTATGACAGAATGAAGTGTAGTATGTGTTTACTGAATACTTTTTTGCTCCTTATACTTAAAACTTCATGCCCCAGCATCATTGTGTGTAGAAAAAGAATAAGCTCTTTATGATCAACTCACTGAGTAGGAAAACTGTGAGAAGTGCCTAGTTGCTTTCGTGGTGCATACCTGGACATTGTGTGGATACTGATATTTAAATGAATTAACAGACTGGTCTCCTCATTTGAGGCATCCCACGCGGATATCCTCAGACATGCCTGCATCAACTGCAGAGCATCTGTCCCTGACTTTCCAGTTTGTTTACTTCATTCAACTCATTTTATCTGTCTGAATACTGGGAGATTTGAGGTAGCTACCAACTCAGCTGTCAACAGACAGAGGGATGGGACTTTTCAGAATCTTGCCAATTTCTAGCCAAGCAGTTGAAATTCATCCAGTTATTGTGGACCTAATCTTGCTCTCACCACCAAAGACAGGAAAACTCCCATTGGCTTGAGTGGGAATGCAATGAGATAATAACTGAGCCTGACCTGGAGCAAGAGTTTCTTTTGGAGGAAGCGGAGAGCTGCACAGTGGCAGCAACTTTTCCCCCAAATCACCAGGAGAGCTCCGGAGGGACAGGAGGAGCAGTGCTTACTGGTGCGTGTCTGTTCTCTCACGCAATGTGGCAAGCAGACTTATCCGCCCGCAACTGTGCTGGCTCTTGATGGTGAATGATTTAATTCACCAGGCATTTGGTACAGGCCCTGCAACAACAACAAAATGGCATGCATTTGAGATATGTAAATTAAATTACTTGGTTTTGCACATAGAATTTCGGTCATTAGAGGGGGAGATAATGACTTGCAATGTTTTTGAGAAGAAACACACCATGATAATCTTATTTACTTTACACTTTAATTTTCCAACATGCACGTGTGCATGGAGTACTTGTTTGTGCAAATATCAGTCATCAAAGAAATATCAGACGATGGTTAATTTAATATTGCTGCCCCTTAGACTCGAGCAGATGGCCAAAGTTCAGGAACTAGCAGGGTTGCCTGCATTAAGAAGATAAATCCGTGATGTGCACAAGGTAGATTCTTGCTGTAATGTTGATTACATACATACAGATATGCAGACACACACACACAGATATGGAAAGTAGAGAAAAATTGAAAAGTTAATTGTTTAAGGATTTAGTTATTAAAATTATTTTTTTTCTTTCCAGAAAAAAAAATATTCTGTTTGCAGTCACTTTGAGCTGAATTGCTTTGTGTGACTGACCTGAAACATTTTATTTTAAGTCATGTAACACTACATATTGCATTTCTCCATTGTGGTGCACTGTCCTATGGGAGCTGCACACCTTCAGAGCTCTGCTTCTTGAAACAGCTGTAAGTCCCATGACAGATATAGCCATTCTCTGATGGAGCAGTGCAGTACTTCCCAGGCGACATGCATTGGAGCTGCAAAGGGGTTATCCCACCTCCAGAGCTCCAGAGCCCTGGAGAGGACCAGGTCCCGCACCTGAGGATACGCCACCCTCGGCAGGGAAACACTGTCTCTTGCAGGATGACCTGAAGGACTGTTTCCAGCCAGTTCAGTATCAGACACTTCAGTATGCAATGTTGTGTCTTAATCAAAAAGTCCAAAATTAAATGGGTTTACCCATTAATGGCTCTTTAAAACATCTTTCAGGTAAGTGTCTCTTCTGAAATACGTCAGTGTGTAGCACTCCTGTCTCAGTGGGTGATTAAAGTAAATCCACCAATATAGGAATTCCCCTTGGAACAAAATAGCTTATTTTTCTCTGCTAGAAGGAAACGTATGCATAAAATTTTTGTTTTCCTGCCCCTTAAGCAAATATTTTTCTTCATTTCAAAATAAGCCAGCTCTGGGGAGCACCGCACCCAAAAGGTGCTGCAGAAAGTGATGTGACTGCTCCCTCGCTTGAGCCTGGGGCCAGCTCCTTGAGGCCAGGCTGCCTTTATCACCTTGAAGCGATACCTGCCGTTTCCTTTTAAGCCATGGCTGGGGTAGGAGCCTACCCCCCTCCCTGCCTCAGCCACCACGCGAGGGTTAGAGCCGTCGCACAGCAAGCCCAGGGTCAGCTGGTCCCTCTGCTCCGGGGTGCCACGAAAGGGTCGGCTGCTGCTATTTGAAAGCCTGGTGACATTTTGAAGCTAGGTGGTATTTGGGCCCTTTTGTAGGTCTAACATCAGAGTTTCCTCACATGTACAGAAACTGCAAATCGCCTTGTCCTCCCTAGGATTTGTTTTCACCCCGGCTGCACTGTTATTTAGGATGGAGTAAGAATACATCACTTTTTTCCAACTTGTGAAGGCCAGTCACAATATTGTGCTGAGAGCAGCAGAAAATACCCTTCAGAAAACAACATAAAATCATATTAATGGCTTCTAAAATGTTCTGGTGCAGCCTGCCCTCGTTTCCTTTTTTTGTGACTGCCATAAGCATCTGTCCAGTTCTGTAGCAGAGCAATGACAGAAACTGAACCATTGCCTCAAAAAGCTATAAAATCTCAGTCCTGTTTGGATTCAGAATCAGGCTTTAAAATGTCTTCTTGTGATACATTTTGTGGCCTTTCCTTACAACATATCAGTCATGTATGAAAGCCCCACGTGTATCCTCTGATCAGCAAAGTGTTCACAATTGCAGACAGAACAGAGGTGCAGGTGATGGACTGACACACAGAAAATGCGTCCCAACCAGCTGTCCTGACCCAGCAGCCTGCTCTTGCAGCAGAAGGTACCTTTCTTGAAAAGATCAGTGAGGCAAAAAAATACAGTCTTAGGAACAGACAGCTTTGTCAGCAACTCTCGTGAAGTGCTACAGTTAGACAAATGTCATAGAATGATACAATGATAGAATCGTAGAATAGTTTGGGTTGGAAGGGATCTTTAAAGGCCATCCAGTCCAACCCCCCTGCAAGGAGCAGGGACATCTCCAACCAGATCAGGTTGCTCAGAGCCCCGTCCAACCTGGCCTTGAATGTTTCCAGGGATGGGGCATCCACCACCTCTCTGGGCAACCTGTGCCAGTGTTCCACCACCCTCATTGTAAAAAAAAATTCCTTTATGTCTAAACTGAATCTGCTCCCTTCTATTTTAAAGCCATTACCCCTTGTTCTATCACAACAGGCCCTGCTAAAGACTTTCTCCCTGCCTTTCCTGTAAGCACTCTCTAGGTACTGGAAGACTGCTATAAGGTCTCCCCGGAGCCTTTTTTCTCCAGACGGAACAGCCCCAACTCTCTCAGTCTGTCCACATAGGAGACGTGCTCCAGCCCTCTGATCATCTTCATGGCCCTCTTCTGTACTCTCTCTAACAGGTCCATTTCCTTCTTATGTCAGGGGCTCCAGAACTGGACACAGTACTCCAGGTGGGGTCTCACCAGAGCAGAGTAGAGGGACAGAATCACCTCCCTTGACCTGGTGGCCATGCTTCTTTTGACACAGCCCAGAATAAGGTTGGCTTTCAGGGTTGCAGGTGTGCATTGCCAGCTCATGTTGAGCTTCTCATCCACCAGCACAGCCAAGTTCTTCTCCTCAGAGCTGCCTTACTAGAAGTGTGTCCTTAGTAGAAATGTCTTCTTACTCAGTGTGTGAGATATACATACAAGATTGGGTCATTTCTTTCATTGCAAAAGACAGATGTAACACTAATGACTTTGCTGGACCATCTTTGGAGGTATCCCACAAACATGGATGCTGGTCCATTGCTGTGTGTTTGTACATCCCCTTTGCTCTAGGCCAGTCCCAGCAGTGCTCTGGTACTCTACAGAGGATCAGATGGAAAGGACAAGACTGGCCCAAATCTGTAGAATGAGAAACTCATATCTTCCAAGAAACACATGAGAAGAACAGACTGTTTGTTCACTTCAGTCTCTTCCTTAAAGCTGTGCTCCAGAATGTGGAGGCTGGAAAATTGCCTGAGGTGAAAGAAATCTGCGTCAGCTAACAGCTGATGAATTCCTTGTTCAAGGACACAGGGCCAAAATCTGCAGGGACTTAGGCTGCGGAGCAGGTCATATGGAGCCAAATTCACAGATGGCAGAGTGTGGCTGGGCATCTGGGCAGAGATCAGATACAGAAAGAGTAGCGGAGGCTGTTTTGCTTCGCTTTTGTCTGTAAGTGCCATGATAGGGAACAGAGGATTAGCAAGTAGTCATAAGCGTTTCCTTTGGCCTCCTCAGGACTGAAGTCTTGCATGGGATGTCAATGAGTGTGGCTCATGGTGCATCTCCCTCTGCCCATCTTCCATGAACAGGTTCACCAAGACAGTCCTGCAGCGCTGCATTTTGTCTCTTCTCTGGCAGCGGCAAAGTCTCACCCTGAAATTTGCTTGGGGTCAGTTTGGGTGCTCCAAGCTGAGGTCTAAACATCTCCACAATTAGGTCTGCTAATTTCCCTGCCGTTCCTTCAGCTGTTGCTGCCATGTTTTGCACAGGCTTTGCCTGGGCATTGGTATGGTAGAGGCTCCTCAGCTCCTGGTTACAGACAAAATGCCGCAGTCTCAGCTGGCACCCAGCACCGAGCATTGATGGATCAAAAACTGTGTGCCATACCATACGGACTTAATGGACTAAGATGTGCTTCACCTCAGGTGTACTGCTCTGGGGATCACTTATACAGCCCTACGTATTGCCCACACCAACATATTTGGTCTCTTGGCTACATGTCTTTCTTCCTCCATTTCAGTTTCAGCAGCTTCTTCTAATTCTACCATTCAAGAATGAGTTATAAGAAATAATATTTAAGCACAATCTTTGTCTCCCTCCCACCTGTACAAGCCACTAGGGCTAGTGCTAGTCTTGTGGCTCAGGTTTGCATCCTTTGGGGTCTTTTTCTCAAATTTTGACAAATCTCCACATTAAAACTCTGAAAATACAATGTGAATCAAACAAAGAAGATACTGAATCCTGATCCTGTCTTCTTTAATCCCAGTCTGTAGCACATTGCTATGCAAGCACACAGATATATCTTGTAGCATGAAGTCAGCAAAATAATTTAACAAGCCTCTGGAAGGGAATTCTTCCTATATACTAATTAATAATGAAGATTAATGGAAGAATCACAGCATAACTCCAAAACTTGTAGGAACTGGACTTTGTCCCAATTCTTCTGTAATTCAGGCAGCTGTTCAACTTTGTGCAGAAATAGCCTTGTTTTACTTGATGAAACTATCCTTGGGCTTTGGATTAAACATATGCATATTAAAACCAGAAACTGAATCCCTGGCATCAAAAATAGTTGTTTATACCACACTATCAATGAAGACAGGCTGGATTTGAAGCTTTTTTTTGTATGTGTGTTTTAGTTTGTTTGTTTTGTCTGACCTTAAAACAAAATTATTCACAATTCTTTTGGAAGAAATAAAAAACCTGCACCAATTCAATATATTTAGCACTCTACAAGATCGGAGTACTACTTCCCTTACTGTAGGAGGAAAAAACACATGTTTCATCCCACACTTCTCGCGCAGTTATTAACTTAGGCTTTTTGCACAGACAAAGTGATCTTAAGTAAGTGGAAAAACAATGTATATAATTGTCCTGGTAATATAGAATCATAGAATGGTTAGGGACCTTGGAAGGGACCTTCAAAAGTCATCTAGTCCAACCCCCCTGCAAGGAGCAGGGACGTCTCCAACCAAATGAGGTTGCTCAGAGCCTCATCCAACCTGGCCTTGAATGTTTCCAGGGATGGGGCATCCACCACCTCTCTGGGAAACCTGTTCCAGTGCTCTACAACCCTCATTGTAAAAAAAAAATTCCTAATATATAATCTAAATCTACCTTCCTCTTTTTTAAAAACATTACCCCTTGTCCTATCACAACAGGTCCTATTGAACAGCCTCTCCCCGTCTTTCTTGTAGGCCCCCTTTAATTAATGTAATAATAATGTAATAATAATTAATAATTATATATAATTA
This sequence comes from Tetrax tetrax, assembly GCA_009806455.1. Classification (NCBI taxonomy): domain Eukaryota; kingdom Metazoa; phylum Chordata; class Aves; order Otidiformes; family Otididae; genus Tetrax; species Tetrax tetrax. The sequence goes on from WHYT01012852.1 coordinate 190,399, forward strand.
ATGAAGTAGAGAACTGCCTCCTCCATGTGCCCTAAAACAATGGGAAATTATGACAGGTCACTACTCAGTCCTCTGGCAGGAGGAGAAGGAGGAAGCGTGAAGAAATGTCCCATTTTCTCCAGCCAAGTCCATGATCCAACTGTAGGTGTCTGAGAGAACGATGCTCTCCCATCCCTACCTGCCCTGCATAAAGAGGGCTCTCCTAACTCCCTTTCAGTAGCTGGAGACAAGATCCCGATGGAGACAAGGCAATTTATAACCTTTTCTCCAAGTGGATTTAAATTCACTGCCTTCTGAGGTCTCAAAAGTTTCATGTTCTGTAATTTAAATCTTTAGGCGAGAGTGGGAAGAAAATTGCTCTTGGTGACAGCTCTCAGGTCAACCACAATTCATTGCCTTGGGCAGCACATCAAAGAAAGCAAAGAAGAGTTATTTTCCTTTTTAAAGAAATTACCTGTTCATTTTTAAAAAGTAAATAATTGACTTACTTAGATAAAGATTGCTTTTAAAATCTCTCAATGATTAATAAACTTAACCACAGAACAGAATGTTTGCAATAAGTAATGGTTGAAAAAGAAAATATTTCATGAAGTGTTCTAAATGCTTCCACTTTGCAGTATTTCAAAATGAAACATTTTTTTTTTATTATTTCCTAAGATTTTCCTAAAATTCATAGTGCTTTCTAGCCTGTTGCAAACACTTTTAAAACCTTTGTTTTCTGAAAGACCTCTTCTCTGGGAAATGCAGGTCGATACTAGGATTTCATTGAATATTTTGGTTAAAATTTTGTCAAGGGAAAAAAATAGGAGAAAATTAAACCTGAAACAAAGGTTACAAGGTAATCCTTTCTGTAAATAAAGCACTTTTCAAAAGGACTGCTTTTAACAGTAGCAGTATTAGGAGATTTTCGACCCTGTCTATTCACAACTAAATTTAAAATACATCTAAAACAGAATTACCCAAATTGCATTAGATTGAAAAACAGCAATCAGAAGGCTATGTGAAATTAATGAAAACTGATTTCATTTTAAGACTCAACTGAAATAATTGTATTATTTACTGCTTAAATAGTCAAAATGTCAGGAAATAATTTCACAGTAATTGTATGTGCTGGTTTTGGCTGGGATAGAGTTAATGTTCTTTATAGTAGCTAGGATGTACCTGAATGAATAAAACCCACATCAATGCAATCTGCAACTGTAGCACCTTTCCCGTGGGGCTTCAGCGTGGTAGGAGTGGGGAGGGATGCCATTTACTCCATGAAGGTACACATCACCTGAGATAAGGGCTTGCGTTCACTAGCGTTCTGATACCAGACAGGAGGACAGGTGCTCTCACAGCTCCCAGCAGCACTACCGCCTTCCTGAAATTTGCTGCTTGGATTGACCCCGTAAGCAAAGCAGGGATGTTTTCTGGGAACAAGGCAGTGCTTTCTAGACTAAGAGCAAAAAAAAAAAAAAGGAAGTTGTCTGTGTGTATTTTACATGGGAGAGCAGACCTACCACCACCACCTCCTGCGTTTAATTTGGTGCCGTGTTGGGAAGTCTGCCAGCCTTCACGCCCGGAGTGGCAGGTAGGATGCATCACGCAACACTGTCCGACTTGTACCTGCTTTACTTCAGTGTCTGTTGTGCTCTGTCCTAATTAAATTCAAGTCTCTTTGTTACCCCTCACAAGCAGTTTTAGCTGTGTCTGTACTTGCCTTTTAAAGATGGAGACCTCATATTCTTTTATGAATATATATTTATTTACTCATTTGAAAGATTTATTTTTAAATTGCCGATTCTTTCCCACTAATAGAAGGTGAGTTATTTGAACAGTGGGAGCAGGTGCTTGTAAATCAGGCAGAACATAAATGGAGAAATGTTTGTGAATATGACCCTTAGATTAAATTGCTTGGCATAATTGTGTTTCAACTTCTTTTTCCTATCTGAGTAATAGGCTAATGCCCTGACTTTGCTCCAATAACGGGTTTGCTGTTGATGTTACCAGGCACAGTATCAAGGTCCAGGCATGCTGTTATGTTTCGATCATTTACTGAATGGTAGGTCAAAGCTTGGGTTTGCTTTTTCTAGAACGAAAAACCATGCTGCTCTAAGACCTTCCTGTAGCCTGAAGGACATTTGGGTTAAAGCTTGTGACAGGTGAACCAGGACCATGACTAAGTAGCCACAGACAGAGAAGTTAAGGCTTTGAATAACAGTTTGAAAAAATATCCTTACAAAAAAACACTTGTATATCATATGGTGAAGGGTCTTACAACCTAAATGGCACCTTCTAGCCCTACTGTCCCATACAAAGGTCTGGAGAAGGAGTAATGGGAATATTGTTCCATAAGCAACTCCAGACAGCAAGTTGATCCCAGCAGTGTTGAGGCAGGTGAGCATGCAGCAGGGATAGATAGAGCTAGATAGGGTTCTTCAAAATCTGCTTCCTTTTATTGTTAGTGGGAGGGGCTGGATGCTACATACTGTTTTAAAGATTGAGACATCAGTATATCATGCTGCCACCATCATCTGAAAGATGGCAGTGGGATTTCACATTGGACACCCAGCAGGGTGGTGTCCCAAGCTGTATGCATCCCTGCTGCTCGTACTGCTGCTTTAAGCTGTGAGAACTCTTCCAACAGAAGATGCGGTATGGTGTCCACAAAAAAAAATAATAAAAAGCCTATGGTCTCTTGCCAAAAGCATGACTGTTTTAAAGTATAGTTACATTTATTCGCTAAGGCTTTCTGTGTTTCACTCCCTCCAAGAGTGAGTGTTTTCAGGTTTTATTTAGTTCCAAAGATTTATCTCATGATTAAAGGAATCTCATCTGCTGTCTTTCCTAATGCAAACAACTTCTTTATTTTTCCTGATACGGGCAAATTTTAAGTCAGGCAGAATGTCCTTTCCTTTCATCTTACAGTCTATGTTAACAAAAGATTACTTTCTGGAAGCTTCTTTTGGCTGAAAAAGAAAAGAACAGCTTAAACCCCACATAAATCTTACTACTCATGGAAAACAAATAAAGGTATCTCTTTACAAACCGCCATTTCAGACCTCAGGTTATTAAACGTGCATGCATGACAACAGTGATGGTTGGGTTATAATAGTAAACATGTAAACAGGAAAGTTTATCTCGCAAATAAAGCATGCTGTTCATGCCCTACCTGTGCCTTTCTGCTAAGGTACTGCTTAATGTCTTTGCTAATAAAAGCCCTCAGCTCCCAGGAAGGATTCTTTCTTCTCCATAACTAGCAACAAAATTTAATACATTAATGATACCTTTTTATTGTCATAGGAAAAGAGAAATCACAGGCACTGAATTGGTGCAGTTAAAGTAGACAGATGCAGAAAATTGTTTCCTTTTTTTCTGTTGACTTTTCCCAGTTTCACACTTTATGTTATCTCTGTTGTAGCACTGTAAAATAACAGATCACCCATGGACCTACCATCAAGATGTTTAAAATCTAAGATACAGACTCCTTTATGTAATTCTGTCTGATGCATAACATCAGGTGATACCCAGACTGTCCTTTTTAACTGGAAATACATTGGAACGAAATACCGACAAGTGGAGATGCATTGGAAAGAAATACTGGCAATAGCACTATAAAACCAGAAAAAAAAAAGTTACAGGCTCCCAACACTTTGCCCATAAATGTTTATTTTTACCAGGTATATATGGCTGTCTTTCAATTCCATTAATTTAAGAGGTCCCAGCTGAACATGCTGAATGACTGACTGCAGCACAAACTTAACTGCCAGCAAGCCTCTGGACGCCTACATGGAGAAGCTAAAATTCAGTGTCTGCACCTTGAACTATATTGAACCCCTGAAAACATGTGAGATGAATCCAGCCCCTACAAATTAAGTGGTTTTTTTTTTCCTTTTGTGACCTCATTAGGTAATAATGTCAAGTTGAAGTATGTTTATTCCGACTTTTCCTTAGCTTACAGTACATTTTCTATCCCAACAGCATTTCTTAAAACACACAGACTGGGTTTGTTCATGTTTCTCTATGTCTGGAGTATTATGGAAAGTGAGGTTATATCTTAAATCTCAGAAGAAGGAGGTGTCTTTCTTTTATGTTTGAAACAAGTAGCTGGTACTTACTCCAAGTCCCTGTTCTGACTCTTTCTGGCAAAGAAGGGCAGGAGGTAGTACCACAGACTCCAGTCTGTACATTACTATGTATGAATAGTTGGACATGATGTCACTGTAGTCTGGAGTAGGTTATTAAGTACCAGGTCAGAGTTGTGTCTTCTAACTTCTGCTTCTAAATGTTAGATGTACTGTTTACATCAGTCCTCAGCTCCTACCTGGACTTCATCCTTGTTGAAAACTGATGTCTAAGACAAATGAACATATTCTTGCCACCAGAAGTATCTATATCTCTCTCACCTTTGACAATAGTGGGAGTCTAGATATGAGACTGGATTAGATACTTCACTTCTAGGTAAGTGAAGGACCTCAGAGTAGATATATTCTGAGACCACTCAGAAGAGCCAGTATGGGAAACAAGCGGCGCAGAAGTCCAGCTGTGCCATCATTACAGATGATTACCCTTAGAAGGCATGTTTGACTTGAGAGGGACAGTGATTTCATATATCATTAAAATCAAATGCTGCCCAGTTCTGCTATCAATAGTACATGGCAAAGCAAAGTATAAATAACCCTTCACATGGGTTGGAACGCCTTGCATATTTTTTACACTCAGTATGTCAGCAAGAATTTGATCATTAGTGCACAGTGGGACAATTTCATTTCTGTACTTATAAAATTGCATAAAATTGCAGGACAGCTGAAGTGAACCGAGAGGATTTTTTCGTAAACATATAAACTGAAGTCTTCCCAAGAGAACCTGAACTTTACATTTGAAAATAATTATGTTTTGAGCACTGAAGTTCTACATTTGAGGTTGCCTGCAAGACAAATTTGCAGTTCTAATTAAGGCTGCTGAAGGACAGAGTAATACTAAATAACAATAATAATAATATTAGCATAAAGAAAGTTGGCTCCAGATGGTTTTAGAAGAAATTGGCAAATTTGTAGAGGAAGCAGAGATTACTCCTGATGCAAAGAAAGAAACCACACAGTACATCTGTACCTTTAAAGTAGGGGAAAAAAAATGAAGGGAAGAGGTATCAAAAGATAAAAATATTTGTTCGAGAAAAGCAAGACCCATTACTGTACCAACGCCCACCACTGTCTAATATTCTAGATAAAAAGCATTCTTTAACTTCATTTGGGTGCTTGCAGCTGGGCATTGGAGAATAAGCACATCAACTTATAAGTTAAAGGCAATCTGTCTGATCTTCCCCAGTGCTTCTGGATGTAGAAGCACTGCGACCTTTTCTATGGCATTTTGCTCTACCAGGCACCTCTGAATCTTACTCTATCATGCAGCAAACTCACCTCCTGTCTCACAGCTAGGGCCAGAAAGCTCCCATACTTAGATTATTTTAAACTTGTGGAGAGATGATAGGGATCTTCACCCTGAGCAGACAGCCCTTCTCCTTGCAATGGGAGAAACCAGCCCAAGAAGCCACCGCAACTGCAGACAGGTCAGCTGGGGCTTTCAGTCTATGTAAAGGGCAACCAGCTGCCAGCTCTGATCCCAGTGCTATCCATGGCAAGTCACTCTTGGAAACTCTTTGGCCCATCCATAGCCAAAGCAGAGGAGTTAAAAAGCCCTTATGTTGCAACTAAGTCAGCTTGGTAGGCCAAAAGTGTTCCCTTCTGCCTCATGTGCCCCAAATCATTCACATGAAAGTGCCCCTCACCTGAACAGACATGGTGGGCTCCTGCCTTAGAAGAAAGCAAGCAACAGCCTGCCCTTAATGCAAGATTAAGTCAAGTTACCTAGCTCCAAATCCCAGTTAGGACTTTCGTTTTTTTCAAATCATACCACAGTGCAAGCCCACATCAGCAAGGCTTTCCTTTCAATGCTGGACTTGATTACTTGCAGTCTCTCTTTTTCAAATCCACAGTCTTTTATATATGCAGCTGTATTTTAGATCAGTCAGTGGCTTTATTCTTCGGCCTGTATGATTTAGAAAAAGACAAATTCATCTTTAATTATAAAGGCAAAAATATTTACGCTGTTTTTATGAAGCTTAGTTCAAAGCTGTTTTTCTTGATGAAATTATAAGATAAAAAACTGAGCCTCTGCTGTGAAATGTTGACACAACTTTAACTACCAGGCTGTTTATAAATGTTACTGCAATGAACTGATTCCATTTATCTGATTATACCTCTCTTCATATAGGAATTTATAAGATTTCAAAGCTTCAAAAACCTGGGGCAAGGCAGTCCAAGCCTAGCAATGCAAAAGGAGGACCTACATCCTTTCTCACTCACCATTTTTGCACACAAATATACTGTAAAAGTATATGGCGAATGCTCTCATTCGAGGCTCTGTTTTTTTAAGTATCAGGAAAACTATGAAATATCTCAGCCTGAAAATACAGAACATCATTCTCATTTGCTTATTAATTAATTGTAACTCCTTGCTTGTTAGTTCATTTTTAAAGGAATGACTATTTAGGTAGTCTGTATAAATAGTTCCATTTTCAGCTGCACTCACTGATGTCAGTGGGAAAACCTCTTCTGGAAGTTGTCTACAAGCACATATTCAAAAGATATTTAACCATGTAACTTCAAGTATCTCCTTTTAAAAACACTGGCAGATCTCTATCAGCTCTTGAAGGTGGAGTTCTATTAAGAAAAGTATTTATTTCCAAATAGTATTTGATGTAAAGCAAAGGTTGACTGTGATAGTGGAAGAATACTACTCACCTTTTATGCATGGTGGTTTCCATGTCAAGGCTCAAGAGCTCCCTTCACAGAGGCAGTTGCTGTTTCCTATATTTTATGGATAAGGAAGCAGATACTTGGGGTGAGGCAGTTTACCAAGTCATACAGTGAAACTGCAGCCAAACTAGTTCTGAAGTCCACATCTCCTAAGTTCTCCATCTGCACTGCATCTTAGATACAGTCAGAAGAGACTTGTTGCAAAACACAAACCTAGACTTGAAAATGCTTAATAACAACATGACAATTTCATCAAAATTTTGATTCAAAGGGAGAAAAAGGGGAAAATGTTCAGCAATATTGAATCAACACACTCCAATGTTTGTAAAATTTTGAGTTTTCCTTTCCTTCCTTTTGTTTGGAGAGGTTTTTTTTTTTTAATTCTCTTTTACGACCTGGTTAAGTATGTATACTATGTATACATAGTATACTATGTATACTGTTATAATTAAAAGAACAAAACTGAAATGAAATGCTTTGATTGACCTGGAAAAAAATTCCTCTTTCATTTTCTTCTCAGTTCTGAAATTTGAAGTTTCAGTTCAAACCAGTATAAAAACAAAAATTGAAATAAAAATCTCAGCTCCTTCTAAAAGCAAGTCTCTGGCTTCCACAGTGCTCCTTTGTTTTTCTACCACCCTCTCCACAGCTGCTCATCAGCACAAGAAAGCTAACCTTCAGCAGAACTACCACTGCTTCTGAAATGATTCTTTGCCTGAAGGAAATATCCCAAATGACATCTATATAGAAAAATATTCTCGCATTTAACGCCGCTGATTGACAGCATCAGAAGAGAGAAAATAAAGAAGATCGACTGATTAAAGTGGACAATTTTTTTCATAAGTATTTCTTTAGAGGAATGTAATTACTGTTTTGGCTATGGGTTAGAGACCAGCAGCTTCAATCTTTGAACAGATGTGTAAGAACTGGTAGTAAACAGAATCAGAGAGTTGAAAATGAAAAAAAAAAAATTGGAAGGGATCTGCGGAGATTGTGTGCTCAAGCAGGGCCAACCACCACAGGTTGTCCAGGATCATGTTCAGTCAGGTTTTGAGCACCTCCAAGGACAGATATTTCACAGCCTCTCTGAAGAAACCATCAGGAGGTTCCTCCCTGGTTATCACACCCCACAGACATCAAGCTCTGCAAGTCAAAAGGAAGCTGAAATTTAAATACTCCAACAATTCTTGTAAATGGATAACAAGGAAACGGTTCTAAATATCTTGAAGTATTTCATCAGTCACCTTTAAGGTGATTTATTTAGATTTTGGCAGATGTAAGTTGTTATTTTTTTATTAAAACTATTTCTTTACTGTGCTGTTGTGTTTAGCTTCCTAGGACTATGTTTGGGTTAAAACACCAGAAGTAGCAGGAGCATTATTATTTTTGGAAACTTGTATAAACCAGAAGGTAGGATCAGTGTTGTGGTATCAAACCTCAGAAAAACACTTACAATCAATTTTCCAGCAGATGATTAAAAACATGCTAATCAACAACGTGTTGGCTTTGACTGAATACCACTTGGCTGCACATAAAATGTTACTGAATGAGTTGAATCAATTTAGGTTTATAAATATTTATATAGTCTTGTAAGAACATATAAACCCTTCACCTGCAATGGGTTTAGGTTGCTTGTTCAGCTTGTCAGAAACAAGCAACAACATTACGGATCAGTCATTAACCTTTTTCTTTCTTTTTAAATTTTTTAAAATGATAAGTTACCTTACTTCTCCTGTTCAGCAACTTTACATCCTGAGTTGCAATGAAAAGTTTTGCACTGTTTTAGCTGTGACTGAGTGACTGTTAAACTTCACTAATGTCCATTTGTTTCACATCAGCCCAGTTTATACCTCATGGAAATTCTTTAGCTCAGCTAAGAAATATCCAAGAACATTAGGCTAGATTGAGTTAAATCAGAGGAAACAGCGGCATTCAATCTCATTTATATTGCTGAGTCAGAATTTGTGCCAGTAGAAGGGGAAAGTAACTTACTTTTTTTTTTTTTCTAAAAAACAATCTAAGTCACTTATTCATTAAGGAGATACAAAGAAACCTGTACAAGTGGTTGTTTTTCTGAGCCAATATCCTGTGTTAAAGTACTGCAAAATATGCATGCTACCTCTTTGAAATAAGAAATATTCTATTTTTCCTAGTGATATCTCTTACTAAAGTTTACCATCTTAGTCTAAAAACCTTGTGAAGACCAAACACAATTTTTTTACTTTAGAATCATAGAATCACATTGTTGGATGGGACCTATAAGATCATCTAGTCCAACCGTCTTCCCACTACCATTGCTGCCAGAACTACTAAACCATATCTTGTAGCTCCTCATCAAGCCGCCTCTTGAACACTGCCAGGGACGGCGACTCCACCACCTCCCTGGG
>WHYT01012852.1:210311-229092 GCA_009806455.1 Tetrax tetrax
GTATTTCTTTAGAGGAATGTAATTACTGTTTTGGCTATGGGTTAGAGACCAGCAGTTTCAATCTTGAACAGATGTGTAAGAACTGGTAGCAAACAGAATCAGAGAGTTGAAAATGAAAAAAAAAAATTTGGAAGGGATCTGCAGAGATTGTCTGCTCAAGCAGGGCCAACCACCACAGGTTGTCCAGGATCATGTTCAGTCAGGTTTTGAGCATCTCCAAGGACAGATATTTCACAGCCTCTCTGAAGAAACCATCAGGAGGTTCCTCCCTGGTTATCACACCCCACAGACATCAAGTTCTGCAAGTCAAAAGGAAGCTGAAATTTAAATACTCCAACAATTCATGTAAATGGATAACAAGGAAACAGTTCTAAATATCTTGAAGTATTTCATCAGTCACCTTTAAGGTGATTTATTTAGATTTTGGCAGATGTAAGTTGTTATTTTTTTATTAAAACTATTTCTTTACTGTGCTGTTGTGTTTAGCTTCCCAGGACTATGTTTGGGTTAAAACACCAGAAGTAGCAGGGGCATTATTATTTTTGGAAACTTGTATAAACCAGAAGGTAAGATCAGTGTTGTGGTATCAAACCTCAGAAAAACACTTACAATCAATTTTCCAGCAGATGATTAAAAACATGCTAATCAACAACGTGTTGGCTTTGACTGAATACCACTTGGCTGCACATAAAATGTTATTGAATGAGTTGAATCAATTTAGGTTTATAAATATTTATATAGTCTTGTAAGAACATATAAACCCTTCACCTGCAATGGGTTTAGGTTGCTTGTTCAGCTTGTCAGAAACAAGCAACAACATTCATTAACATTCATCAGTCATTAACCTTTTTCTTTCTTTTTAAATTTTTTAAAATATTTTTAAAATGATAAGTTACCTTAATTCTCCTGTTCAGCAACTTTACATCCTGAGTTGCAATGAAAAGTTTTGCACTGTTTTAGCTGTGACTGAGTGACTGTTAAACTTCACTAATGTCCATTTGTTTCACATCAGCCCAATTTATAACTCATGGAAATTCTTTAGCTCAGATAAGAAATATCCAAGAACATTAGGCTAGATTGAGTTAAATCAGAGGAAACAGCGGCATTCAATCTCATTTATATTGCTGAGTCAGAATTTGTGCCAGTAGAAGGGGAAATTAACTTACTTTTTTTTTTTTCTAAAAAACAATCTAAGTCACTTATTCATTAAGGAGATACAAAGAAACCTGTACAAGTGGTTGTTTTTCTGAGCCAATATCCTGTGTTAAAGTACTGCAAAACATGCATGCTACCTCTTTGATATAAGAAATATTCTATTTTTCCTAGTGATATCTCTTACTAAAGTTTACCATCTTAGTCTAAAAACCTTGTGAAGACCAAACACAAGTAATTTTTACTTTAGAATCATAGAATCACATTGTTGGATGGGACCTATAAGATCATCTAGTCCAACTGTCTTCCCACTACCATTGCTGCCAGAGCTACTAAACCATATCTTGTAGCTCCTCATCAAGCCGCCTCTTGAACACTGCCAGGGACGGCGACTCCACCACCTCCCTGGGCAGGCCATTCCAGTGCCTGACCACTCTTTGGGAGAAAAAGTTTTTCCTCACGTCCAACCTAAACCTCCTCTGGTACTTTCATGTAGTTGATAACTACATATATGCCACACATAGCCATTATGTCCACTAGTTATACAAGCTCAAATAGATGTTGAAAATAAACCTGTTTGCTACTAGAGGGATATATAAAAAGATAAACTAAGTCTCTGGTATGCAACCTTGTTCTCCAGCTACTTAGAACACCTTAAGCTCATACCAATAAACATTTTATAGATGACGTTATAAATGTTTTTGAAGTAATCTATACCTGTGTTTGCACTGAGGCACTTGCTTACAGTCATAGTTCTCTGGTGAAGGGATTCCCCAAGGGCTTCAGCTTCCTGCACATCGGTGCAATCACAGCGGATTTCTTTCAGAGACACCAGCCTGGAAGCTCTGCTCAGGGGGACGAGGACACGAGGGCCCAAGGCAGTGACCAGCACCATGGACAGCTCCAAGCCACGAGCCAAGAGGCAACTTACCCTCCAAGGGACTGCACAAAATCCAGTCCAAAGGGAAAACCCAAAACTACCAGCAGGGTAGATATGAGGACTCATCAACAGCTGCTTCATTCTCCTGACTCATCCATGCTGTGTTGAAAGTCTATTTTCATGAAAGTTTCATGGCAAACCTTAATGTGATGATAATGCTTTCAGAGACCTAGTAAATACCTTCGACTGCTAAAAAATCTGTAATGCTCTCATTACCGAGTCCTTTTGTTTCTCTAGTAAAAATATGATCTGAAATCTTAAAACAAAAACTGATGGTATTATGCCAAATACCACCTTGCCAAGGATACAAGGTTTTTCTAAAAAAAAGTCTTGACGTCTATAGCATTCATTTATTTTTTAAGTAACTGCTGCCAAGCCTGGTGTCTGCAAAATACCCCTCCTGAGACCTGATGTTTGATCCCAGCAAATAGAAAATTGCTATTTTTGTTCCCAAGCAGAAATGTAATTTCATTATCATAAAAGTTACATTGCTGTTGGCTGTATTGCAAATGTCCATGGACATCCTCTTGACCCCAAAGGTGGCTTCTAGTGTCAAAGATTTCCAGATAACTGAGATAGTTTCCTCTGCTCATGTCTGCAGGATGAAAGCAGCAAAAATCCCACCATAATTGTACTCTAGCATCAGTAGAAAAATAATTCAAAGTATCTTAATATGTTTATTTTGTTTTAGGGGTGCAGTAAAATAGACAAAATAGTCCTAATAAATAGAAGGAACAGCTCATAATCTTGGCTACCAGTGTGAAAATCTAGATGTGCTCCGGTAAAACCAGTGGAAGGATTTCACTGGCCAGTGCTGCAGCTGGAGTCAGAATTGAGATCAAAGATTGAAAGCCTATTTAAATATCAGAAGCAACAACAAAACCAGAAATTATCATATTTAGCCTGCTTTCCTAAGGATAGGAGGCTCACACAAACATGCTGTATCTGCCTGCCTGTCTGTCCCATCCTCAGTACCCCAAAGGTTACTGATCCATTCTAAGGAGATTTGGTTTCAGAAATGAGATACTATGTCCCTGTCAGATTTCCTGAAATTGCAGGAGGGAGACAAACTACCACTGACCTGGGATTGGAACCTCTTTGGCATGCCACATCCACCTGGCAGCTCAGGCACGAGCTGTGGCCCATGAGAAAACACGGCTTCACCATCCCTGCCCCTCGGGGACTCCTTGCATACCTTACCATGTGCCAAAACCTTTGCTGGAAGCCAGGCACTCCACTAGAGTTTTGGAAGAGTCATCCCTGCCCTGAGTAGATGTGGCACAGTGAAGACAGGTCACCATGCAGCTGCCTAATCTCTCTCCTCTGATTTGTGCAGAAGTGTTGCATCGGGTGCTGTTATACCAGCGGGGTCCCTGCCCTCCTCTTCCTCCCAGTGAGCTGCCTGGCCTGACGCAAAATCTTGCTGTATAAATAAACATGACTTAAAACAGGGATGGAGAAAGGACATTCCTGTTATTCCTATTTTATAGCAAGGTTCAGAGTCCCTGAGTTAGACAGGGCCCCAAGGGAGAGCCAGCAGCAGAGCTGTGAAGTAAAAGCTCAGGTTTTTCTTTCATCAGTGGGTTTGGGGTTTGCAGTAGTAGCACTGAACCCACTGCCTGCACATCCACAATGCACTTCATGCCGCAGCAATACATCACAAAAGAAGGACCTGATAACCTCCAACATGTCATACTCATTTCTAACATCTCCCTTTCCCAGTCTCTCCCTGTTTTTGCCACAGGCTGATGCGCTGCAGGCATCTGGAAACCCCTGTCCTCAGACAGGGAGGCCCCAGTTCTGCGTCATCCTCCAGGACTTGATTTCAGTTCCCTCATGGAAGAGCCCTGTGGCCCTACTCGAAAGCACAACTTTTTCCCAACAGGAGGCAAACAGCAATATTGCATCCCAACATGCATCCACAGGCGGCTCTCATGGGCTCATTTCCACACAGACCTCACAGGGCATCTTAGTGCTGCTGTTTAGTGATTTAAATTGGGAAGACACCTGCACTTCTGCCGTGGCGGCAGGGCTACACCCACAGGTGGAGATATCCCCACTGCACCAAGCGGGTCCCATCCTTGCTGTTCTGCTTGGATGGCCAGCGGTACTTAAGGCAACGTGCAGACAGTTCTACTAACAGATATACAGCTTCCCCTGTGGCTGTTAATAGTTATATTTCCGTTATACATACAGCTGTCTTCGACTCCTGCAAGAATGGAAATTAGTTTATTTCCCAGGCCAGACACCAGAGGATTACAATTTATCAGCGGACTGCAGGGTCACTTGCTCCATATGGCTTAATTTAGGCAATTTTCCACTACACTGTAGCCAACAATTGCCTAAACAAAATATTTTTTTTTATTGAACAGACTTTGTTCTGTGATTATTTTTTTTTCTCCAAAGAACAAGTGTCCTTTTTCAGTTTAGGTTCAATTACTGCCCTCACATTAGTGTTCACTGCCCTGCCTGGCCTTGTCCCTCCCTGCCTGCAAGGAGTAAAGCATCGCACTCTCATGCTTGCTTCTCTTCCTGGGAGCTGCTGCCCTGGGCCCGCTGCCCAGGTGCTTGGGGCAGCTAGAAGGGATGGACAGGTTGAGGTTCAACAAGGCCAAGTGCTGGGTCCTGCACTTCGGTCACAACAACCCTATGCAACGCTACAGGCTTGGGGAAGAGCAGCTGGAAAGCTGCCCGGCGGAAAGGGACCTGGGTGTGCTGTCGGACATCTGGCTGAGTATGAGCCAGCAGTGTGCCCAGGTGGCCAAGAAGGCCAACAGCATCCTGACTTGCATCAGGAACAGCGGGGTCAGCAGGAGTAGGGAAGTGATCATGCCCCTGGTAAGGCTGTACCTCGAATACTGTGTGCAGTTTTGGGCCCCACAATACAAGAAGGACATTGAGTTGGTGGAGCGCATCCAGAGAAGGGCAACGAAGCTGGTGAAGGGTCTGGAGAACAAGTCTTATGAGGAGTGGCTGAGGGAACTGGGATTGTTTACTCTGGAGAAGAAGAGGCTGAGGGGAGACCTCATTGCTCGCTACAACTCTTTGAAAGGAGATTGTAGGAAGGTTGGACAGTTTGGATTGTAGGTTGACATTTGGACTTGATGACCTTGGAGGTCTCTTCCAACCTCAAAGAGTCCATGATTCTATGATGACAGGAGCAGCCTGAGGTGGGATAATGCTGCTTGAGGAAAACAACTCCTCACCCTATATGAGGAAGCAGGGATAAAACCAGGAGCTTTTGCAACTTGGGACCAGTTTTAGTGCAGTAGGCTCAAGCAAGCAGTGCTGCCTTCAGTTTCAGGCAAAGAAAACTAATTTGAATATGATCATATGTATTCATATGCTTTTTTTTTTCTCTCTAAAATGTCTGTAAGAGCTTGCTTTGTTTTGTGGTTGGGGTAAAGGGTTGCTCTGTCCTATCACAGGAGCCATATGTCCCCGTGCGCCTCCCTCGCCGGCCTGGTTAGAACACGTGACACAACCCATAGTCAGCATGGCACAAAGAAATACTTTTGCTAGCAGCTTGTCTTTATTTCCACACATACAGGGGCAAGTTTCTCCCAAAGACTACAACATGTCTCAGATTGTAGTCTCTAGCGGTTCTGCTCCTGCCAAAAACAACCAGCACTTTCACTTGAAAGACTGAAATCTTACCACAACAAAAATTTCTCAGAGCTCGGTGGGTGCAATAAATCCCTGCTTGCTTTACTGAGATAAGTGGTAGCATTGATTTTAATACCTCTAGTACTATGAGGAGTGCAAGCAGGAGGCTCTGAGCAACCTGATCTGGATGAAGATGCACCTACTTCTTGCAGGGAGTTGGACTAGATGACCTTTAAAGGACCCTTCCAACCCAACCTATTATATGATGCTATAATTCAACTTCATAGGAGCAAAAATATGAGTAATTTCAAATATTACCCGTTTTATATCTGGCCCTCAGATTAAACGGGAATTTGTGCTCCATATTTAAGACATAGTGTTGAATTTCTGCCTCTGCTATCACAATATTCCTGTCAGCTAAAGCTTCTTTTGGCATGCTACAGCAATTATACATTTATCAGCCAAATCTATTTCCAGTTGAGAGAAAAAATAGATTTTGCTTGGGAGCTTCAGAGTATATTAAATAACAGGGTGATTCCCTAGAATATACAGATGAGAAATTACCACCTTTAAATCACACACTGTATGTTACTGCTCCCATGAATAATGTATATGCCAGCCAGCATTATAAAACAAAGCAGGGCTACATCACAATCCCATCCAGGCGATCCAAAGATACTAGGATCCTTGGGAGAAGGGGAAGAACATAGTCACAATCCTCACTCAGATGCCCATCACAAGGCAACATGTTCCTGGCAAGGGGAGATTCTCAACATCTAACATGAGATGTCTACAGCGAAAAGGTCTGAGTTACTGCTAGCTACTGTACCCTGCCTTTTACAATAACTGAAAAGAAATAGGAAATTTCAGGGTGTGATTTCTATGGTCAGTTTAATGTTTACTTTATGATGAGATGGTGCAGTAAATCCTGTCTACTCAGTCTGAAAATGTGCTTCTATCAGCCACAGTGGGATAAGGCTCCAAGGAAAGGGCTTACACTGCTTTCCCAGACCATTTCTTTTCCTTGAATTGCTCACTGTCCTTTCCTTCCTTGCAGACTTCAAGGAAATGTCCTAGAACCAGTGGAACAGGATTTGATCCTTTCCAATGAAGAGCAAGAGGATGAGAAATACTGCAGGTCCCGTGCAGGCAAAGCTGTCAGCCGCACAGGCAAAGCTGTCAGCCGCACAGGCTGTTTACCAACCCTTCGTCCTGTGCTTCAAACCTTTACTATTTCCCACAGGCTGTTTTAAAACAAACAGAAAAATAATTGCCTGATGGGCTAAATGGCTTTCAGTCACTAAGGACCCTGGTCCTTTGCTAACCCATCACCACTGACGCACTTGAGCGTGGGTCAGATCCTCAGCTGCTGCAAATGGACTTGGTGTCCCTATTTCGTGACCTGCACTGATATCCCCACACCATGATCTGCATGGATGTTTCGATGTCGTGACCTACACAGATGTCCCACGTAGTGATCACAGTTTGGTCCTCCAGCGAGAGCGGGTTAGCAAGTCCTGCACATCAGAATGATTTGGCACTGAGGCTTTTCACTGATGTAAAATTCAAAACCCTTCAAGCAAGCTACTAACTTTTGCCTGCAGATGGAAAAGGGACAAGTGGTTTTCTAGAGAACAAATTTCACTGACATTTGTATTATTTAGTGAGCTACTATTTCCTGATGTAATTGCAGTAACGAGGAAGGGAGAAATATCTTTTTCTTGGTAGAGGGTCAGAGGACCCTGTCGAGGAAAACATTATCATAAAGAAAGTATTGTACAATCAACTAGCCAATTATGGCAAAATTGAAATAAAAATGTTTAAATGACAGAATAATTAGAGCTGTAATAATTACAGGCTTTAGCAGAAATTCTGAGATGTGAAAAGGTATGAAAAACTCAGTTTGTAAGAGATTAGCATAGTGCTATAGATCAGATCAAATTAAAAAATAAAATTTCCCATTCAAACAATAGGTAATTTTTGAACAGAAGGGAAAATGTAAATAACGCGACGGGCCAGGATTTTGATTGTGTCTTAAAGAAGTGCTGGTACAAGTCCGTAGGACAATACTGTCCTTCTGAGAACAAAGAGAAAGGGGCACCAAAAAGGAGCAAAAGGGGCCGGATACCCAAATCCTACAGAAACTTCATAACACTGAGCACCAAAGACCAGACTTAGAAGGGCAGCCAACTACATTTATTAACCTTACCTGCTGGCTCTCTCTGGAAACTGCAAGCTACTTGGCTTTCCAATAAAGCTTACAAAGGAGGACGCATGAGCCCTCTGCCAATTGAAGATCCTATCAAAACTTCCATCTTCTTCTGTCTTCCTACGGCTCTTTCTTTGTTTCATTCACTTATATTTCCACACCCCTCTCTCCAGGCAGCCTCTCTGAGGAGTGCGAATATACTGGGTGCTCCAGCCAGGGTACAATGTGGGGCACATTTAGTAAATTCAATCTGCAGAAGTGACCCAAGGGACTCAGCCTCAGGTGCTCTGCAAAAGTGATGCAGGCACAAAGGTGGGGGTACAACATTAGAGACCCCTTCTGAAAAAAAACAAGGTACAAAAGAAACCCCAGGTCATATTTTAAATAATGACACAACTGCTCAAGAAAAAAGTCAAAATCAGTCAATCTCAGTCAAAACCAGTCAAAAAGTGAATTGTCTCAGGCAAATGTTGAGGTCTTCAGTTGTTTCAGGGTTTCTCTCATGTTCATTTACGGTGAGGTTTCTACCTTTATATTGTTTACCTACTTAAAGCAGCGCTGTCTCCTGCTTCTCCCTTTTCTGAACACAGTCTGCACGTGGGTGACAGGAGCGTTACCTGCTCAAGGCTTGACCGGTTGACACTATTGACATATAACAACACCCCTGCCATTAACAGGGCTGTCCTGCACTATTTATTCAGCCTATTAACCACGGACCAACACCGTTTTGAGAGTGCAGGTGCTGCCGCAAGATCTGTGAGTGAGGCACCCTCCGCGTTTGCCTTCTCAAACAGCTCCCGACGAGTCTAAATTTAGAGCACTGCCAGCCCGCCTTATCAGCTAGGCACATAAAAGCTGGTATCAATTTAATTAACATTCGCACAGTGCTGCTGCAGCGAGTTCCCTGAACGTGACAGTAATGGGAATCACATGCAGACAGCAAATAACCAGAGGTCAGAGGGAGCCCACGCTTGCCTTTTCCCGGTGTTTGCAGGGTGGTACTGGCTGGTACCTGTGCTTTACGCATCCCTGTTCCTGCTCCAGGTGCTCCCCTTGGGGCTGGCAGCATTGGTGTGGTGGTCACGGCCTCTCCAGCCTCCTCCTCAGCAGCTTTGGGGAGGTATGGGGTATAGCTACCATTGGCAGGGCCTCTGTGGTCACTGCGGTACAGGATCAGAGGCCAGCAATGATAGTGGCACCAAAGTTGCTGTGAGAGTAGAGCCATGTCCCTCAGGAGGAATGGGGGCAACGGTCTCAGCACTGAGGAAGACCTCAGATTTGAAGGAAATGTTGCCTGTCTCCAAGGAGACACATTCAGAGATAGCGTGTGTGCCACAGGCAGGCTCACCCTTCCACCTCGTCATCCAGCCTGGCCTCATCCTGGGGCTGCAGCATCCTACAGGGGCAATCGCTGGGCTGGGGGATGGATGTGAGCAGGGACAGGAGTAGGCCTTTGGTAGGACTACGCTGTGAATTACCATTTGCTGCACTTCTGCTCAGGTTTTGGCCTAATACAGAGCTCATTCCAAGCCATAATGTGTGCTGGGATTGGTGCCATTAGATTAAAGAGAGAGCATCAGCCCAGCTGGACATGCGGAGAGGAGAGGGAAGGGTCACCCTGCAGCCATTACCCCCTGCAGTTTTGCAGCAGTGACTGTCAGGCGGTTTCTGCATGTTTGCTGTCGAGGTTTGTGACAGCTGAAGTAACCCATG
Organism: Tetrax tetrax; assembly: GCA_009806455.1. Taxonomy (NCBI): domain Eukaryota; kingdom Metazoa; phylum Chordata; class Aves; order Otidiformes; family Otididae; genus Tetrax; species Tetrax tetrax. The sequence continues at coordinate 219,932 of WHYT01012852.1, forward strand.
AATTCTGAACTGCCAAGGAGAAAGTGCTCAGCTATTTCTATATAGTCAAGGTTTTAAGCTAATAGTGTGACATCATGCAGATCACACACTAGTAGAACCATTTTCATTGTTTCGTGTGCTTGGCCCTATATTAAAAGCACAATCAAGCAAACAGAAAGACATAGTGGGAAAAACTCTGAATTTAAAAATTAACCCAGATGGAGCACTTGCACCGGGCTTGGTGATTTAACTCAATGCAAGTATCATTGTAGACACGCATGTGTGCAGTTTTGGGTCCCTCACTACAAGAAGGACGTGGACTTGCTGGAGCACATTCAGAGAAGGGCAACGAAACTGGTGAAGGGTCTGGAGCACAAGTCTTATGAGGAGCAGCTGAGGGAACAGGGATTGTTTAGTCTGGAGAAGAGGAGGCTGAGGGGAGACCTCATTGCTCTCTACAAGTGCCTGAAAGGAGGTTGTAGGGAGACGGGTGTTGGTCTCTTCTCCCAAATGACTTATGATAGGACAAGAGAACACGGCCTCAAGTTGCATCAGGGGAGGTCTAGATTGGATATTAGGAAACACTTCTGTATTGAAAGAATCGTCAGGCACTGGAATAGGCTGCCCGGAGAACTGGTGGAGTCACCATCCCTGGAGGTGTTCAAAGAACATGTAGATGTGGCACTCCAGGGACGGTTTAGTAGGCATGGTGGTGTTAAGTTGATGGTTGGACTTGATGATCTTGGAGATCTCTTCCCACCTTAAGATTCTATGATTCTATAATTCAGAGTCTGCTTTGTATGTCTCAACATAGAAAGAAAAAAAATATTCTGATGCTGGTACTCTAACAAACTGCAATTGCATGTTCTTGGCTTTCTGCACTGTAAGCTTCCTTACCAAAGGGATTCCTTACAGCTGAGGCCTTGATGAGACCGGGGCCAAATGAAGAACAGGAACTGTGATTTTCAAGATTTCAAAATAGCTCAATAGCCACTAGCATTATGGCAGAGGTTTTCAGAGGTGACCAGAGTGCAGCAAGCAGCACACAGAGAGGGCTGGAAGCCACACCAGCGATGTTTTCAACTGCACAGCATGGTAAGAACCATGTGTGGTCATCGGGGAGAGATGTTACAGGCCTGCCAGTGGTCCACTAGCCCAACTAGTTTAGAAACCACTGATGTAATTTGTAGCAGACATAGTGTTTTTCTGCAGCCTTCAAACCTTTTAGAAAATAAATAAAGTTTTATTTTATGAATACATCTTACAACTCTTCCCATGACGCACATGTATATGGGTTATACAAGATACACAGTAATAGCCCTTAAGGGAGTCATCACTCAAATTTCAAGCAACTTTTGACACAGTAAGCAGAACTTTTATGTCAAAAATATAAAGTCTAGGTAAGTAAGTATATATTCCTCATATCACATATGTTGCTCTTTTACCTGTGATATTTACTAGTAGCTGCTAAAAGAGTACAGCATAGCTACTGTATACAGTATAGAAAGTGCATGTCAGGGAGGGATGGAAAGCAATTTTATTAATCCCTTTCCCGTCTACTCTGAAAGCCCACTGGCTTTGGAGAGATGTTTTAGGGAAGCCTGCCATCAGTCCCAAGTGCGACTCTGCCATGTCAGCATTGTGGTTTCAATTTGTACTGCCAGGCTCCTTGTAATTTTGGATCTAGAAATTTTCTTTTCCCTCTGCCTCTGATACACAAATAGAGGGAAAGATTTTTTTAGTACTGATTACAAAGGAAAATATCATTGTTTAATAGCTTGCCTGAAAATCCTTCGCAAATGCCAAAAGACCTTGTAATATCAGGGGAATTTTTATGTTGTTCTGAATTTTATACAGAATAAAGTAAAGAGAGGCTCTGCAGGGAAATTCTGTTGATTTACTTAAAACTGGTACAATTTTAGTAAATGCAGGACATCTAGTATTTTCTGCCTCTTTTTCAGTTTAGTTATTGTTTTAATTTTAAAAAGCTTTGAAATCAGAGGCTATAAGAGACTTGAAAATATTTACCTTTTAAAATAAAAAGAAAATAGTTGCTAATGTCTAGCTATAGTGAAAAACTTCAGAGTCAAAGGCTTAAATTTCATTGCCTGGTTCCCAGAGGAGGCTTAAATCCCCCTGTTTTGTTCTCTGGCTCTCTGGCTCGTGTAAGTGCATTGCTGCTCGGTCTTCTTATGAAAGACAGTTAAAGGAGGATAACTGTAATGTCCTGGCACCATTACCTGGGAATGAGGTCAGCTTTAGACAGAGGTGGTTCAAACATCCATTTCTGCCTATGAAGAAAATGCCCTAAACATGAAAGACTGGGTGATCCTTGGAGCTGCTGGGCAAGGATTGTGTGAGTTGTGAGCATGTAGGCAAAGGCACTTGGTGGGAAACCTGGAGCTTTCCATCAGCTTCATTTTATCCTGTCCTTGAATACAAAAATAGAAATATTCCAGGGTATGAAACTTCACACTTGGGTGCTCCCAAAACTAAATACAACTTGTTGGTAATTTATTTTTTACCAGTCTTTCTACTGTGTTGTGAATTCCATTTCCCTTACATTCAGTGGCACACTTTAAAATAGAGCAGTGGCTTTCAATTTTTTTTTACAATGAGGGTGCTGGAACACTGGAACAGGTTGCCCAGAGAGGTGGTGGATGCCCCATCCCTGGAAACATTCAAGGCCAGATTGGATGGGGTTCTGAGCAACCTGATCTAGTCGGGGATGTCCCTGCTCCTTGCAGGGGGGTTGGACTAGATGACCTTTAAAGGTCCTTTCCAACCCTAACTTTCTATGATTCTATGAAATACATGCTCTTCTCGTCTGTGTTAACCTCTTTGTGGGAAGTCTTACGCTTGTCCTCAGGTCTCTGTGCATGGCACCACACTGGATCCAGGAACACAGAAGGCAAACACAATCCACAAGGCTGTAGATAACACACCGGTGCAGTTGATATTCACTATGTGTTTTTGTGAATCAGATTTTAGAGATGAGTTCCCTGCACAATTGTAGCAGTTTGCTGTGGTGACCAGTATCTCTGGGCTGGCTGGTGCAGATGCAGTTTAGATCTTCTCTAGCACAATCCAGAAGAAAGTCCTTGGGACTTACTTTCTGGTGACTTATAGAAATATCACCCAATAACTGTCCTTCTTGCCTTTTGTTTGGAGCATAGGATTTCTCCTCTTTCTCTTCCCCAAGTCACAGCCTCAAGGGCTTACCAGTTCCTAGATTTGTAGTAGGAAAGCTGCTGAGAAAGGGTCAGGTTGAGAATGAGGTTTCATGGCCAGGTGTAGAAAAGGAACCACCAGACCCCACCACAACAGTAAGTTGTGTGGTGGAGCAAGGGGTATATCCTCTCCTTTTCATTTTCTGCTTCTCACAAGAAAAACAGCTATAAATGGTTATTCTGGTATTTTTCAAAAGGGAAAACACAGAAAGGAATATGCAAACCTCGACTTATTTTTAATGCTTTCTTTAATAAGTACTGAATGTTCTCAGCACTCCAGGGGAAGCAGAAGGAGTGGTATATGCAGCCTATTTTTAGACTCTGAAACGTTACTTCCAGTGCATCCAGTAATGTGGACTTTCCAAACGGTAGAACAGCCATTGAACTCATTTAATTTCTCAAAGGCTATCTAAAATTCAATAATTGTCTTCAGCTGCCTGGATTTTTACTACCTGTCATTAGTCTGCCTATGTTGAAGCTTCCCATCACTTCAGCCAACCTGCCATTTCCCACCATGCAAATGCCTTGCAACCAGCAATACATAAGGCTCTGATGGGCTGGCAGCTGCATAAATCTGTCTCGTTTCCAAGATCCAGCATGGAGGAGGTAACTGCTCCTCCGGCTGTGAAAGGCAGCCTCTCCCGTTCAACCCTTCTGTTTCAACAGAGAAGATTACAGGGGATGTTTTCAGAGCCCAGATTCCAAACATGTAAGTACAGGCAACGCATCTGGCTGTACACTCCATTTTCATCCGCAGGCAGCTCCACACGCGTTGGAAGGACTGAATCCTTTGTGAGTACACAAGCAGGAATATACCCTTCCATAGCCATGGGCTCGGCAGCTTATCAGTTCCTATCACTCCCCCATTCAAGTTACCCGAGTTGTCCAACCAGACTGCGCAGTGAGTGGAAGTTACTTTGCATGAGTCCCTATGAGAACAGAAGAACTTGGCCCAGATACTGGCCTCCAAATATTTCTGCATCCTTCTACCACCTTAGATTTTTTTTGTTGATTCTTTAGGACTCTGTTTTCTTGCTAATCCTTTTCATATCTTCTCTATTCTCCTCCCCATGAATCATAGAATTACACAAACCGAAGACGGCAATCTCAGTGTTTTCTCTAATAAAATCTGTTCAATATATTCTTGCATTATTTCAGTGGTCTTCTCTGCTTAGAGTAATTCCACACATACCCATCCACAGCCTCTGATTTATTCTTATGAGCCAAGGAAGAGCTCTTGATGTCAATGTGACTAGTTGCCTGAAAATATCACTCCATGCTCACAGACGCTCAGAAGGGCGAGCAGACTATGAGGCATGTGGTCAGTAGTATGACTGCTGCAGCAGAATACAAAATGTTTGTGTATTTGGATTTTATACCTTTTATTAGTCTAGGTAGTGTAGCTAGAAAGAGTAGACAAGTGTTCAGGCATGCAAGCCCTTTTCTGCATCTCAGGAAGAGAGAGTAAAATGGGAAACCTCATTATGCCACCATATAAAAGCCTGTAAATACATCTTTAATATTGCTTGCAGTGGCAGTCATCCCAGGTTAAAAATACAATAAATTTTAAAACTACAGTTAAGAGATATGGAATAGCTTCTTTTGAGAGCAGAAAAATGTTGGTTTAGGTTCTTCAGCATGGAAAAAAAAGGATTAGACACAGGACTCTGCTAGAAAGCATACACAAGAACTGGTGCTCTAGGGAAAAATAATTGATTTTTCTCACAATACAAGGACTGTGAACATCTAATAAGATTACTGGGCAGTAGGTTTTAAGGAAACAAAAGGAAGTGCTTTTTTTACGCAGTATTTAACTGAATTGTGGAATTCTACGGAAGTTTCGTGCTGTTGTAAAGAAGGGGAAATCTAGAACTGATAAAATTGTAGGGACACAAGAAGATCAGAAATTTAGGTGTCATATTTAGAGGCCAGTGGCTAGAAAGGGGAATAAACATCAAAAGGCCCTAGTATGCACAGGACTTATAGCAAACTTGTGAAAATAATTTATTCCGTGAAAGGTCTTGGTGTGGATAAAGAGAGACCATTCTTTGAGTTAGCAGTGTGACTGCAAAGAGTTAAAACTTGCTCTGATACAACGCAAGACTTAGCAAATCCGCAAACTAAGTTATGCTCTATTTTAAAATCCTGAATTTGCTACACTTCTCAGATCTCTGCTCTGTGGTGAGCCAGTCAGGCTTTGCAGGTTTTAGACACGAAGTCTCATAATCCATAGACTAATCTGAAACAAGCATACTTATTTCAGACACCTTTTGTGGTGTTGCCCTCACTGCTGCAGTAGCATTTCTGCCTCCTTTGATTTGTAATCCCAGCTTTCTACTCGTTCCTGCTCGGGCAGACATATTTCATCAAGAATTTGTCTTTTCCAACCCTTTTTGCCAAGTGACTAAGGTCAGAGCTTGTCACAGACACTGGCTGAGAGGGGCAGCACAGGGACACCTTGAATAACGCTGCCTTAGTTCATGTTTAAGGAGCATTGTGTGCACAATTATCTCAGCCGGAGGGTTAAAGAAACTGCATGTTCAGTGGACAGAGCCGTGCCAGGAGATGGCCTTGGAGAGACACAGCAATCTTCTGTATGGCAGTTTGCCAGGAGAGCTGATGTCGTTCCTCTAACCGCTATCAACTCCACTGGGAGGATAACTCCCTCACCAGCACACACTGCACAAAAGAGCATTGGCCACTTGAATTTGGACGTGGGGCTGAAGTCTCCTCTGGCTACAGCTGAAGGCAACGGGTGTATTTGGTGGAGAGGAAAGGGTGTGGGAGCTAACGGCTCCCTGGAGCTCCTCTCCTCCCCAGCACCTTCAGAGCAGCTTTTATCTAAACCGGGTAGGCCCAATGCATCCTTATGACATGCCAGTGAAATTTCCTTTTTCCACATAATTCAAGCCACTGCAGTTCTGGGATCATCTTTTCACTCAGATGACAGCTCCAGAGCTCTGCAAGGGTGACCTTTCCGGGCTGTGCCCGCTCTCTGTGCCTGCCCCAGCAGCTCTGATGAAGGGGTGGCGGTTGCTTCCCCAGGAGGGACACAGGCTGCTGCAGCACCCACACAGCCCATGGCAGCTCCCTGTCCCTGTGTCCCCTGTACTCCTTGGCAGCTTGACCAAGGATGTGTTTTGAAAATGTCCCAGGGAGTCTGGCCACGGCAGGGGGAAGGGGCTGCACGATATTCTGTTTTTGCAAAAGGTGCCCTTGGATTTAATTAGCCCATTTCCTCCCGTCCCCTGCACAGCATCATACGTCCTCTCGTCCAGGAGGTGTGGGCCATGAGGCACTGGGTGTTTGGGTTGCTCCAAACATGGGAGGCCTGGATGGGGCAGTAACTGGTAGCTGTACTTGTGCAGCAGTGCAATAGCATCATAGAATCTTTAAGGTTGGAAAAGATCTCTAAGATCATCAAGTCCAATCATCAACTTAACACCACCATGCCTACTAAACCGTCCCTGGAGTGCCACATCTACATGTTCTTTAAACACCTCCAGGGATAGTGACTTCACCATTCCTTGGGCAGCCTGTTCCAGTCCTGACCACTCTTTCAGTACAGAAGTGTTTCCTAATATCCAATCTAAACCTCCCCTGATGCAACTTGAGGCCATTTCCTCTTGTCCTACCACAAGTTACTTGGGAGAAAAGACCAACACCCGCCTCCCTACAACCTCCTTTCAGGTAGTTGTAGAGAGCAATGAGGTCTCCCCTCAGCCTCTTGTCCAGACTAAAAGGGGTGAGCGCAAAAGCTGATTCTCAATGTACTTTTAAACTGCTTGTACCCCCAGGGTTGCAGACTGACACCCCTTACATATCACATTGCAGCATGTGAGACTGTAGATCTGATTTGTCACTGCTTGAGCACGTGCATCAGATCCATATTTAAATGGTTGTACTGCTCTTTCAGCAATAGCCTATATGAGGAAACCGAGAGACTCAGGTTTGTGTTGTATTTTCTGACAGCTAACGTTTAGACTTGTAGCACTTGGTAAGCAGAGGTTGAGAGAGCTCCACTGGACTTCCCCATCCTATTCTTATATTTTGCTTTAATGACTCCCTTTACTTTTACCTTGCTGTCAACACACTCCTACCTGCTTTACTGTGCACCCTTAACATCTCCTCCTCCTGCCTTCGCCCAGCTGCCTACACCAGCCCCTCTGCCCGGGACACAGCACCCGCGGCCAGGGCAAGACTGGCTACAAGGGGTGCACAGAGGGGTAAGTGCAGGAGGAGGTAAGTGGCATGTTGGTGTCTGCAGATCAGAGAAGCATCAGTTCAAATATCTGCCTTTAATTTCTCTAGACAACCATCAGCAAAGATTTCACTACAGAGTAGTGAAATACTGCAGTTTTCTGTGGCTTTTTTTAACTGTCCACAGGAGAGAAGAGTGAAACGCAGCCCCATAACAGCCGATCTGTACAAATGATTTTTTTTGTAGTAACTTTTCCCTCCTTTTCCTGTACCTCTTGCAGTCTGGATAGATTTTTGTGTATGTTGTGTTCAACTTATGAAGCTAAGGTGAAACACCAGAACAAAACCTGAAGAATATGTTGCCTACTAGGATATGAAGTCTTTTTTTTTTTTATATTTACCAGTAATATCCAAGACTAATTCACAGCATTTACCTTTTTCTCAGCTATAACAGACTTACATAGCAGCAACAACAAGGAATCCCATGGGCTTATTCCTGATTTAAACAGTTTGTGAGAAGAAAATGTGTGTAAGGGTGAGAGAAGTTGTTCCAGCTTCTAAGTTGGAAGCAGAAAAATTAAGAAGTGGTTAAAATAAAGCATGAAAAATAAAGAAAAGAAAATGAAGAAGGGTATGTTGCATCCCATGGAAACATCAATGCAATGCCAGCCTGGAAATGAGTGTGGGGATAGGAGAATCACAAATTATGCTGAGAAATAAGAAAGATGTCCTCAAAGGTAGATGCAGCATGCAGGAGGCCCTCATTAGAGTTTACAGTTATAACAGAAAAGTTGTCCATCCATTGGAAGATATTTGATGAGGGTATAGCCACAAAATTAAATTTCTTCAGCTGCACTCTGTTTGATTTGCTCTTTTATTGATAAAAAATTGCTTCCTGCTTAGGATAGAGCAGCAAACTCATTTTCTATCACCTTAGCTTGAGCTATCCTTGCCCTGGAGACCAGAGTTTAGAGAAATCCGTCTGAAACTGAGTTTCTTTTGCCTCTTTGCTATTTTGGACATCCAGGTAAGATTTTGGGGGAATTTTCTGCTCTTATTTACACTTTCATCTCTTCCCTACAGCAATTAAGTAAAGGTGGACAGAACTGGCATAACTGCATTCTCCGGTAACTGGCAGGGCTGGATATAAAGGCTGGCATGTGCATGCATGTGAGAGCATGAGAAGCTGGAGAAAATGTGAAGAAGTTAACAGTCTTTAAGACTTAAGGCTTCCCTTTGGATTTATAAGTTATATTCCCTGTAGAGAGGGGGATGATGTCAGTTGCCTCCAGTACCCTCCGGTGTCACAGGAGCAGCTGCCAAGGAAGCGTGCAACCAGGGTGCCCTTCAAACCCTTCACAAGCAAATGACCTCATCATCACAAGTGGTGATTCAAGAAATTATGGAAGCTAGGGCCCAAGACTAATCCTTGTAGTCTGTATTACTTTAGGACTGTGAAGAGGAAAGGGACCTGGAGGTGTTGGTTGATTCTCAGCTGAACATGAGCCAACAGTGTGCCCAGGTGGCCAAGAGGGCCAACGGCATCCTGGCATGCATTAGAAATAGTGTGGCCAGCAGGAGCAGGGAGGTAATCATCCCCCTGTATTCGGCGCTGGTGAGGCCGCGCCTCGAGTATTGTGTTCAGTTTTGGGCCCCTCACTACAAGAAAGACATTGAAGCCCTGGAACGTGTCCAGAGAAGGGCAACAAAGCTGGTGAGGGGTCTGGAGCACAAGTCTTATGAGGAGCGGCT